>JAADVZ010000547.1:0-20971 GCA_023335925.1 Pythium phragmitis | reverse complement strand
TGGCGCTAGCTTCTCCACCAGCCGCTCGTCGTCGGCGTCGTTCTCCTCGGCTTCCCAGTCGGTGTTGTCAAAACTGCCCAGCATGTACACGACGCGGCGCCAGAACTTTGGATTGGTCGCCATATCAAAGCCGCGGCAGCAACTACTAGACAATGACCAAATCTGCCGTGTGCTCCACCGATTCCCGAATTTCGTGGCATTGACAGTTGAGAACCTGGCGAGCAAGGTGGAAGGCATGAAAAGCCTGGGACTGACCAATGGCGAGGTAGTCAAGATAGTCACACTCGTGCCCCAGTTCTTCGGGCTTAACATGGACAGCGTCCATTGCAACCTCCAAGCTCTCGATGAACTGTTTGGAAAAGGTGAAGACGTGCGACTGTGGGCTTCCAACTCGCACCTGATTGGGCACAAATGGAGGAGCTCCGCCGTACATTCGAGTACCTCACGAAGGTCGTCGGCATGACACCAGACCGCATTAGCGAGAATGTCCAACTCATCATGCGCAACGTCGACCACCTGGTGCGACCGCGGTACGAGTACCTCTCGACGATCCAGTCACGCGATCTCGAAGGCGCGAAGTGGATTAAGATGGCAGAGACCCAGTTCGTCAGCCATCACCCTGGCTACGCCGACTTTCTTGCGCGTGAGTTCAAGCTCCAATGAGATCAAAACCGAGTGGCGAGTGCGTACCCGCGAAATCCATGTTCTCTATTTTAGCTCCACCGTGAACGCTCGATCAGGACTGATGTTGCGGGCTTCTTGTATGTTTCGCCACGGCATACCACTTCCCTGCCACGCGATGTCGCCCGTTTGAAAAGTGCTATTCTCTTTCTGAATCGCGCTCGCACCTACGATCGTGCAGAACTACTAGCTGAAAGAAAAAGACGGAGGACGCTCCAGTTCCTTGAGTGAAACAACTGACGATGAAGCGAGCTCACACAATCGTTCGACGCCGCCCATAGATCCTCGTATGAGGGGGTACTCAGCAGATCAAGGCATCGTTTCGCCGAGGGTATGAGTACTGTATCCTATGAAGTGGTCGAGTGGACTAGCCCACGGCATTTGTATTACAACAGCTATCTGGTGATGCTGTGAGCTAAAGTCTCTAGTTGCACATGCGGTCAGTTTCTTTACTGTTCCAAGTCTCATCGCGCTCACTCTCGAGAATTTAAATACCTTGAAGTGGTGCGTTGCGTGGGTCGCGATGACGAGAAGACCCGCAATGTGTTCGAGCAATACCCAACCTTCATGAGAGTGGAACCTACACGTCGCCAAAAGCCTTGTGACAGGTTTGTCAAGTCGGTACCATGCGTGCACCAGTTTTTATCCTCGTCAACAAAGAGAAGCAAACACGGTGGAGACAGACCCTCATTTCCTGTTTACTCTGACAAAGCCACCGCCACAATCCCTCTCAGGACTTGAATTCACTCGCACGAAAGTCCGAGTACTCTGGGTGACGCTCCACGAAGTTGGAATCGGGCAGATTGATCCAGGCCACGCCTTCGAGATCTCGTGACTCGATGTTCGTGAGGTACTCGTACCGCGGCCGCACTAGGCGGTCAACGTTGCGCATGATGAGCTGGACATTCCCGCTGATGCGGTCCCGTGGCATACCGACGACCTTTGTGAGGTACTCAAAAGTACGCCGGAGCTCCTCCGTGTTGCGCATGATCAAGTGCCAGTTCGATATCCACAGTCGCACGGCCTCTCCTTCGCCAAACATTTCATCAAGAGCTTGGAGCTTGCAATGGACGCTGTCCATGCTGAGCGCGAGGTACTGGGGCACACGTGCGACCAACTTGACGACCTCGTCATCGGTCAGTCCCAGCCTCTTGGCACCTTCCACCTTACTCGCCATGTTCTCGACTGTCATTGTCACGAGCTTTGGGAACTGCTCGAGCACACGGCGGATTTGGTGATCGTCTAGGCCCATGCCACGCAGGAAATCAATTCGGAGGTTGAGATTCTCGTGGTTCAATCCGGGGACTTGTGGGGCCGCTACGAGGATGAATGGGATCTACCGGACGAGCAGCAAGGGAGTTCAATAGGAGTATCGACGGGTAGCATACAGCGTACGTTCGTACCTTGGACGGCTCGACGCCATGGTCCACAAACCACTGCTTCGCCCCCTCAAGCGACTCTTCCGACTGCTTGAGGATCTGCGGGTGACGCCGAATGATCGTGTGGAGCGCCTTGGCCTCAATGCCTTGCCGAGTGAGCCAGTCGAGCTTACGTTCCAACGCTTCGTGAGAATATGCCATCAGCTGCGAGCAAATGCCGTGTTAGTACGTCGGGGAAAAGGCGCCATTGGTTCTGACGCACACGGCGTACCAGCGGGTGCAGCGCAGCCGTCCGAATCGCAGTCAGTCGATCCATTTGCAATCGTGACTCGAAGAACTGGAGCAGATCTTCCTTCTTTTGCTCCGTGGCCTCGGGACCCAAGTTTTGGAAGCGGGGAATTGCAGCCATCTTGATGGCGAGGCGCGCATTCGCTGCCACGACCGCGGGTGAATCCCGTGAGTGGCTTGTTGTCAGTCGCCGCGTGTGGACGCTCACAGCCGCAGCAGCAGCGTTGGTAAATATGGACAAGCACGGCTTGTTCATGGCGACCAGAGCGCAGCGGTGGTGCACGCGCATGGCCGCCGCGAAAGCGTTCATCACTCTTGTCTCTCTTGGTAAAATGACGGGCTCTGCGAGCAGATCAAGTTGAGATCTGAGTCTGATACCGATTTCCGTCCATCCAAATCGGGGTCCGATCACCATCGATTCGTGAAAATATACCCTTTAAAATGGGTTTACTCCCTATTAATTCACTCTATGCGTGTTGAGACAGGCTAAAACTGGGAAACTATACCCTTATTTAATGATAGTGTAACCCGTCAGAATTCGTTATTAGGGCACAGTCAGGAAAAGTAGTAATATCGCTTGAGCGCCATCGCGTTTTGTAGGCGCCTCTCTTTCTTCAGTACCATGGACATCACGCAATGCGTTTCGCAGCCCACTCTTGGAGCCACTTGAGGTCCGTGAGCGCATACCGTAGAGCCTTGGTCCACTCGGTTTGCTTGTTCTTGAGGTAGAGCACCGACCGCCCACCGACCGTGTGCTTGGAGATCTTGTAGGGAAACTTCATCGACCGGTCGTGGGCTTCCACGTGGCCAATGAGCTGACCGATACACGTGATCCACGCGCCCAGACCGAGATTGAAGTGACTTTCGGTGAATATGTCCTGGTCGGACCCATGTCTACAACAGCAGAATACCCTATGTGAGGAATCCGATCAGGATCAAGGGAGTCACGACTCGTCCTTTACAGTCGGTACTCCATGCGCACGCTGCTGGTGCGAATGACCTTGGAGAAGCTTCCAATCGGAACAATCTTGAAACTGAGTTATCCATGCGAGCACAATCAGTCAGTCCGTTGGTCTCTCTAAACCAGTACACTGAAGGCGAAGGACATACTCGGAGAACTCGACGCCCAGCAGCGACGCCATCGTGATGACCAGCAGTGCCGACTCGCCGAGCGCCGTGTTGATTTCGTTCCACTCGACTTGCTCGGTCGGCAATTGGCCTAGTCGAAAACCATTGATCGTGCCAAACGGTCCTTTCTGGCTAATGTAAAACAGCTCGCGAACCATGTTCCGCGCACGCGACACCGCCATTGATGCCTCGAGCGTCGAAAGCTGAGCGCGTGCTGTGCCCTGGCACGCGTGGAACGCCGCCTCGTGGAACTGGAGCTCGTTTAACTCTTGCCACAGTGTTGCTTCTTCACGGCTAAGTGCCTCGCCTTCCTTGTCGAGCTGCTGCTGCCGCTGGGCGAGCTCGGCGCGTTCCTTCTCCATGAGCTCGAGGTTTTCTTCCAGCGCCTTGAGCTCTTCCTCATACTGCACACAACCGCCACAATGAAGAGGTCAGCACGGGGCCATTGTTAGAAATACAACGATTCGTCAAAGTCGCACAAATTGGATCTTCTCGTGGATCTGCTCGACCTCTTCGTTTCGCACCGACGAGCTATTCGACTGGAGAAATCCACCGAACGCTCGCTTCTCGTACCGCGCACGCTCGGCGTGGCTGTCAATCTGCGCGAGCATTGTGTCGACGCAGTCCTTACACACGGGCGTTCGCACGGGGAGTCCGGAACTTCCTCCCACAAGAATCAAAAAGTCAGTACATTTCCATCTCGTGTCTAGTATGATAGACGTACCAGTGGGCGTGGTAGGCGTTGAGCGTGCGGACATTGTCGCTGAGGTCGGCGTGGGTCGCCACGGCCACAATGCTCTCGGTCATGGACCGCGCCGGCGGTCCAGGCTGAGGTAGTGGGGATGGCGGTGGGTTCTCTCTGCCGTCCGGGGCCGTGGCCGCCGCGGATGTCAGGAGCTGCGAGTCCATATTCGCATACTGGAAATGCGCCGGCGCGCTCAGCAGTGTGGACTCCCACGGGTCGTGGATCGTCGACTGCGTGAGCGACGCGAACGCGTTCCGCATGCCGCGCGGCGAGATCGCGGTCGGCAACAACACGTACGACTCGCCCAACGCCGGGCCTTGTTCAGCAGCACAAAATCAGTACAAAGACACAAGAGGCATTGCGCTTTCCAATGGCGGCATTCACATCTGCCTCACCAGCCGCGGGCACGGGCGCGGGCGCGTCCAAGGCGCAGCGGCACTGCTTGCATTGGCGCATGTTTCCTTCTCTTTTCTCTGTCTCTCTTCCCAACTTCCACATGTTAACGAACCTTAACAAGCAAACAATAATGTTCGTAACATGGCATGAAAACGGTTCGTATCCGCTAGAGCTTCCCACGGGGAAGTGTATCCATTTTGCTGCTGCAATACCGTAGCTCGTGGTCGGCGCGGTCTTTCTCGCGCAGCTCGGCGCCGCAGCCGCGCGAGCAGCTCACGATACGCATGTCGCAGACCTTTTCGTGGCGCCTGGCCGCGTGGGCAATGAGCGTCTCACCACAGCCGAGCGGACAGAGGATCGGACGAAGCCCACACTCCCACTGCTCGTGCTGCTGCTGCGCGTGGGCACGCAGCGGCTGCGTGCCATAGCACTGGAAGCGGCACCGCACGACGCGCATGCGACACGCCGTCTCTCGATGCACCGCCAGTTGGTTCTCAGCGATGCCATGGACGCCGCAGAGGCCGCAGGCCGTGAGCCGCTGCGGGCACTGGCTTGCTACGTGCGTGGCGACCGCGCCGTCTTCCATCGAGACGCCGCACTGAAGCGGACACGCCACGACGCGGCGCCGGCACTCGGCTGCGACGTGGCGATCCATGGTGTGGAGCGGCACTTTGCGGTCGCAGCCGAGCGAACACTCGGCGTTGCGGTGTGCGCAGTGCGTCGTCGTGTGGGTCTCGAGGTCGAGAAACGCCAGCGACTCGCCACACTTGAGAGGGCACGCGACGCGGCGATGGAGACACTCGGTCGTCTCGTGATGGGTCTGAGCATGCGCGAGCACGTTTGCCTCGCCACACTGCCACTTGCACTCGACGCGGCGCAGGACGCAGCGCTGTGTCTCGTGTAGCTCGCGGTCTTTCGCGAGCAGCGACGTGGCCGTGCAGCCATTGCGGCACCGCACGCGGCGGTGGCGACACTCGCTGCGGTCGTGCTGCCGCAGCGCCCACGCATGGACGCGCACGACGTCTCCGGTCGCTGGGTCCACACACGCGTTGGCACACGCCACGAGCCGCTGGGGACACGCATTCGCAGCGTGGACGACGTGCTTGGCAAACGGCATTTGCTCGCCGCAGTCACAGTCGACGAGTCGCCACTCGCAGGCCGTTTCCTCGTGGACCTTGAGATCCCGTGCCTCGACCTCCACGCCACACTTCGGCTGTGGGCAGACCACGCGCCGTCTCGCACACTCGCGTCGCGTGTGCTGGTCCACGGTCTCGGCCCACAGCACGGGCTCCTCACAGCCGAGCGGACAGCTCACGATGCGCTTGGGACACGTCTCGCTCTCGTGGCTCGCCAATGGGCGGGTCTTCTCGACGTCGTCGCCACTGTAATCGTAGTCGTACGCCGGTGCCACGAAGCCACAGCCCCACTGGCACACGTGGTACAGCGCACTCACGCTCGCGGCCACGCGCGTGCGTTGGCCGCCACTCATGGCCGCCGCCAGCAGCGCCTGCGTCTCGTGGTTCTGCGCATACTCCCGCGCCGTCCTGCCGTCGCGGTCTCTGAGCCACACGTCCGTTCCTGGGTGCCGTAGCAGGAACCCCACAAACTCGGCTTGTCCGTGGTGCGCTGCGACCATCAGTGCTGTCTCGCCTTTCACGCGCGTGGCGTAGTTGACCTGAGCTCCTCGGTCCAGCAGCTCTTGCGCACAGAGCGCCGCTCCCCACCGAGCCGCGACACCCAGCGCCGTCTTGCCACTCGAACTCTCAAAATCCACGAACGGCCGATTGCTCACGCGGTCCAGCAGCAGCGCCACGGCCCGCACACGCACGCCGTCGCGGTTCTCGACCAGCAGCCTCTCGTCGCTGCACGCCACGCTCAGCGCCGTGAGGCCCGTGGCCTTGGTCTCGTAGTCGGCGAACGCGCCGTCGTCCAGCAACGCCGAGATGCGAGCAAACGCCCGGCTGGTGATCGCGTCGTCCAGCTGCGCGTGGAGCGCGTCGCGTTCGCGCGTCTTCTTCGCGACGCTCTTGCGCGCGAGAATCTCTTGCCTCTGCGCCGTCTGCTGGGCACGGGCCGTGGCGAGCGTGGCCTCGAGCCATCGCGCGGTCTCTCCGTACGTCGTCTCGTCGTGGCGCCAGCCGCCAGCGTCTCGCCGGAACAGCTTACTGTCGTACGCAAACACGGCGTGGCGCAGCGTCTCGTCGATCGTCAGCGGCGCCAGTCGCGTCTCCAGATCCCGTGGCTCCTCAACTGGATCTCCTCGCGTGCGCGTGAGCGGCACCAGCGTCCATCCGCCACGGCGGCGCAGTGCACGCTCGCTCGCCGGCTCACCCCGCACGCGGTCGCTCGCACCGGGCACAGCCCGCACAGGGAAGACGTGCGTGTGGCACCACAGCGTGGCGTCGCCCTGTGCAAGCAGCAGCTGCGCGATGGCCCAGTGGCCATTGTACACGGCCTCGTGGAGCGGCACGCGGTGCGTCCGCAACGCCTCGTGCCGCTTGCGCCGGTAGTGGCCCAGCAAGAACGACTGCGCGACGTTGCGTACGAGCGCGGCGACCGCCGCGTCGCTGCGGCTCGTGTGATCGGCCGCCTGCTTGGCCAGCGTGCGGCGATACACGCGGTCTCGAAACGTGAGCTGAATCAGCGCAGCGCAGGCCTCACGGTCGTCCAGCGTCGGGCCGCCGCTGGCGCCGTGCGTGAGCAGCAAGTGGACCATGGCGTCGTTGCCCACGGCGCAGGCAAAGCTCAGCGGAGTGTGGCCGTTGCTCGCGGCTCGCCGCACGAGCCGATACGCACGGAGCCGCTGGCGAGATGCCACGAGCTCCTTCTGGGCCACCGTGAGTTTGGCTTGCGCGACGCGCACTTCGTGCTGCCGCGCCGGCAGCGACCGTGCCGCGACCTGCATCTCAAAGGCAGCGGTCGCGAGCCCGGCTTCGTGGCTCGCCAGCGACACGGCGAGACGGCGCTTCTTGTCGGTGAGAATTGCGCGCTCGTTCTGGTGCTTGTACTCGGTCTCGACGCCACGCACCCAGACGGCGAGCCTGCCCACAATGTCCCCCTTGACCACCCTGCGCCAGGACGGCCCCTGCAGCAGCTCTGCCTCTTTGGTCTCTTTGGTCTCTTCATGAGTCGCTTTGGTCTCCTCCGTGGGAAAGGCCGGTGTGCGGAGACACTCGCGCCGCACCTTGGCCATGACGTCCGGCGGAATGGGTTGCGAGCGGTACCCTCGCAGTTTGCTCAGCAGCGCGCGGTCCATGAGCAGCGCCTGCGCCGTCTTCCACCACTCAATGTCCGAGTACTCGCTCGCGGTTCGCCGCCCGCGCGGCAGCACGCCGCAGAAGAGGCAGATCGACTTCATCACGACGAGGTGCTCGTCGCTGGGCGGTGTCGCGGCGTTGAGTAGCGCGGCGAGATCGAGCGCCGTGATGGACCGGATCTGGCCCAGCAGTTCGTTCTCCAGGACAGACGACGCCGCGAGCGATGCGTCGTGGGACTGCTCCAGCGTCGTGAGCTGTGTGTGGCCGTCCTGGACGCGCTCGCGCAGCCGCTGGGTCTGCGTCGTCTTGGCTTCGGTGTCAGCGATGCTCTCGTTAAGTAACGAGACGCTGTCGTCGACATCCCGCGCGGCGGCGTCGCACGCGCGTTGGGATCTGTCCAGCTCGTCGAGGAGCTGCTGGCACGTAGACGACGAGCTCGACGAGACGCCGTGCGAGTGCTGCAGCAGCGACGCCACGTACGCATAGTCGCTGCACGCGATCGCGCGGAAGAGCTCGCGGTGGTCCGCGTCCATCTCGTGCTGGTCCTTCAGCAGCGAGAGGACTTGGACCGCATTAGCACTCGTGGTGTGGGCGTTTTTCGCGAGCGACTCGGCGATTGCCAGCACGGACTGCCCATGGCGGTTCACGCGGCCCGCGCCCGCACGGTGCGCCAGCAGCAGCTCCACCATCAGTGGGTCGCTCGCTCTCGTGGCCTCGCCCAGCGGCGTGCGGCCGCGCGAGGTCTCGCTGTCCACGTCGGCACCTGCACAGAGCAAGAGCTTGGCAATCTCAAGCACACCGAGCGACGCGGCGGCTGCGAGTGGCGAGAGACCGTTGGCAAACTCAACGTCCAGCTGCTCGTCCTCGAGCGCCTGTACGAAATACGCCACGAGGTCGTCGTCGTGGGTCTTGATGGCCCAGAGAAGCCCCGTCTCGCCGTGGGTCTTGCATGCCACGAGGCGCCGGTTCTCGTGCCACAGGCGGATCGGCCGTGCGCAGTGCGTGGCCCCGGCGCCGCAGAGAAGGAGCCGCTGGCGACACCTCGCGGCGTGGCGCTCGCACTGGTACGCCAAGAGCTGGTCGCCGCAGCCGCTCGGACACGCGACCACGCGCATGGAGCAGCGGAGTCGCAAGTGCTCGTGGTGCTGTGCCACGACCACGGACTCGCCGCAGCGGTTCTCACAGTAGACGATGCGTCGCGCGCAGTCCTCGTCCTCGTGGGACAAGGCGTCCTTCTCGCGCACGCGCTGGCCGCAGCCCCTGCGACAGAGCACGTCTCGGAAGGGACACTGCAGGCTGCGATGGCTCGAGAGGTCGCGCCACGCCACGACGGCATGGCACTGCGCACAGGGCAGGACACGCAGCTCGCAGTCGAAGAGCAAGTGGTGGGCGCGTTCGTTGACACGCAGTGCCACGCCACAGCCAGCGTCACAAGGGCCAAAGACGCGTAACGCGCATGCGCTTTGCAGGTGGGTCTCGAGTTCCGAGACCCACACAGGCGTGGCACACTGTGGGCATGGTACGAGTCGCTTGGCACAGTCCGACGTCTCGTGGGTGAGAAACTGCGCCGACGGGATCAGCAGCCCACAGCCGAGGCGACAGCGTCGAGGGATCCACTCGCACTGAGCTGCGAGGTGAGATGCCAGTGTGCGGTGTGGCAGCACGGCGTGGCAGTGGTCGCACGTGACCTGCCGGCGCTCGCAGTGGCACAATTCGTGGTCGGCGAGCGAGACGAACGGCAGCACAGCGCCGCAGCCGAGACGGCACGAGGCGTTGCGGAGGTTGCATCGGTTCGCGAGGTGCGGAGCCACAGCCTGCGCCGGGAGCCGCTGGCCACACGCGAGCGGACACGCGACCAGGCGCAGCGAGCAGGCGTCACGTTCGTGGGCCTCAGTGTCACTCGCGCGTAGAAACCCGCAGCAAAAGACTGGCGGTGGCACGTCGTCCACGTCGTACTCGCGACCACGGAGATCGAGCCACGCGGCATGGCCGTCGCGCTGGAACTCCACGAGGTGGAGCCCACTGTTGTCCTGGAAGCTGAGGACACGCACACGCTCGGCCGTCGTCTGCTTGGCCAGCGTAACGCGGCTCAGTTCCTCTTGTAATTGAGACCACCACGGCTCAAGCCACGCGAGCAGAGTGGCGCGAGCAGCAGGGAAATGCCAGAACAAGGGGAGCGATCCAGAGTCCTCGTCTTCTGGATCCTCCGGACTAGTCGTCTGTCGTCTGCGTAGCTTGTCGAGGAATACCGTGGCACGCTCGAGCCGACGCCGCAGGCCACGAGTCGACAGACCCACGTCTGTCTGAGCCGTGGCATCACTCGTGAGGGTTCCTACGGCCTCCTCGTGGTCGTAGAGACGCAACGTCTTGCCACAGAGATCGCGTCGACACCGCGTCATTCGCTCCACACAATTACCAGCATCTTGCTGGATGTGGGCGTCCATCAAATGCCGTGGCAGAGGCTTGATGCCACAGTCGTTTGGGCATGCCACAGACTCATGACTGCACTGCCACGCGTAGTGGTCGTCCAGGAAGCACGCCAGCATCTCTCGACTGCCACACGCGTCGTGTCTGCACGCCACGAGGCGAAACGCACACTCGACGTCTTCGTGGTGACGCCGGCTCTCGGCCACGCCTCCAATGCGAACGCCACAGCCGTGGCGTGCCCACTTGCAGGCCACACGCCGGTTGCAGCACAACGTTGCGACGTGGAAGTCCATGGCATCCACTGCCACGAGGTCTCCACAGCCGATGGAGCATGGGACCAGTCGCTTGGGGCAGTGCTGCCTTGAGTGGCGACTGCGTTGGTTGGCAGGGAACGACTCGGCCCCGCACGCAAGCGGACACTCGACCAGGCGCCGCTCGCACTGCGTGGTCTCGTGGGCGACGCGCTTGTCAAACGTGAGTCGGTCGTCTTTGCCACAGCCCAGGCGGCACTTGACAAGCCGCTGGCGGCAGTGGTCGCGTGCGTGGGCCTCTGCCTCGCGCACTGCCACGAGCAGTGTGCACCCGAACTCACGATTACGGCATGGCACACGCCGCTCGGCACACTCGACGCGGTCGTGGCACGCCTGTGTGTCACACGCGATGGTGAGACCGCATCGCTCACAGTCGATGGGCCGCTTCGGGCACGCAAACAGCTCGTGAAATGGCAGCAGATCGAGCGGCGCGACCACGTCGCAGCCAGCGCCCGCGTACTTGCAGGCCGTCGGCAGTGTGCGCTGCTGGTGGCTCGCGACGAAGGCCGCGTGGTCCTGGGCCTGCTGCCACGCGCGCTGCAGCTCTTGGTGGATGGCACGGGCCGTGTCACTCTCGTCCTTTAAGCTCGTGGCGTAGGCGATCGCGTCGCGTCCACTCTGGTCCGGCAAGAGCAACATCTCGAGAAAGAGATCGTGCCACTCGTGCGTGCCCGGGCGGCGGTGGCCGCTCGCGCTGAACGTGCCACTGAAGGGCCGCGCGCCGCCCCAGCGGCTCGGTCGCCGCGTCGTCGGACTGCTCTGCCGTCGCACGGCGTCTTCGTTAAAGTGGAATGCCTCCTTGCGGCCGGCGCGGCGGACGCTTTGCTCGTGCAGCGCGTGCAGTAAATGGCGGACACTGGAGAGCTGTTGGTTCGCGACGGCGTGGACGAGCGCCGTCTTGCCCTCGCGCGTGGGCTTGTGGATGAGGAGCTCGGGCACGCGCAGCAGCGCGAGCAGCGTGGCGTCGTGGCCGCAGTAGCTCGCCCAGGTGAGCGCCGTGTGCTTGAGCCGCGTGCTCTCGTAGTTGACGTCCACGCCCAGCGAGAGGATCAGCTGCAGCGTCTCGGTGAAGCCCCCGGCCGCGGCCTTTGTGAGCGGCGTCCAGCCCTCGCGGGTCTCTCGCTCCACAAAATACACATTGAGAAAGGCCTCTCGGTTGCGGCCAGTCGTTAAGACCTTATAGTCTCTGAGCGCATTGACGAAGGTCTCTCTTGGGATCTCCTCGCTGCCGCGTTGGATCTGCTGCCGGAGAGACGCGTCATCGAGTAGCGGCTCACGCAGCAGTGTCTCGACTGCCACGGCCGTGGCTTCGTGGCGCCGCAGCACGGCCTCGCACTCGCCAAGCCGGGCGTCACGGTCGGCAAAGTCGGCGTGCTCCGCTCGTAGCTTTTGCTGGTGAGCTTCCATCAACGCCAGCGCCGCGTGGTTGCCCGTGCGGGCTGCCCAGTCAAACGCTGACCGGCCGAACGCGTCGCGCGCGTGGAGATCCGGTCGGTGTAACAGTACGCAGTTGACCATGCGGTTGTCAAAAACCTCCTCGTCGTCGTCGGGGCGGTTGTTGCTGCTCTGAGCCGTCAGTCGCTTCAGCAATGCCTTGCTGGTTGGCGTGGCTCCTACTAAAGCCGCCTCGGCAAACGGCGCGGCCCCCGCGACGGCCTTCATCAGCGGCGTGTAGCCGTGGCGGTTCGGCACGTCGATCGAGACGCCCTTGCTACACGAAATTCCCAGTCAGTCCATGTCGTAAGTGAGACCTTGGAGACCCCACCAAGCAGGTCCATGGTCCATACCACTGCAGCACGAGCCGGAAGGCGTCTTCGTTCTTGGCCGCGATGGCCGCGAGCAGCGCCGTCTCGCCGCCCACCGTCTCGTACGTCGCAGGCACATCGCCGTTCTCCATGAGCCAGAGGAGCTGTCCAAAGTCGCGGCGCTGGAGCGCCAGTTCAAACTCGTGGCGCAGCTTCTCGGTCCGTGGCTCGAGCGTCGCACCTGGTTGAGCTGGCGGCGTCAACGGCTGCAGCACGAGCCGTCGCTTTCGACGCGTGGGGGTATGTGGGGCCTCACGGGAGACGCGGTATTGCTGCTGCGACTTGTTCTTTGGGCCGCCAAAGCCCGCGGCCATGCGCAGCGGCGACTGCGCGAGTCGGTCCATCATGGCGTCAGCGTGGAGTCGTCGTTGTATCACTGGATTGTGGCGGGTCCATCCAGGGGGACGGTCCGGGTGATGCGCGTCATTTCCAATGGGGGCGGCTATATAAAGCCCACACCATTTTCGGACACGTCTCCAGTGCGGAGGGACGAAGTGGGACACAAAGCTCCCTCATGGCATCGCGTCGCTAGTCTCTGCCCGCTATTACGACTCGGAATGAAGCGGCGACCGGTCGCCGCGGTGACGGTTCCGTCTCGGCCGATCGAGTTTTGGCCGCGCTGCTTCTTCCTGCTGGTCGTACGCGAGACGCCACGCCTGTCCTTGCGTGGCACTGCCATGGTCGACGCGTCTCCACCGCTGCCGCTGCAATATCCTGCCACGCCGGGCGTCACCTTTATCGAGTTCGAGTCGACGCTGCTGCTGCCACGCGGCCACGAGACGCGGCTCGACGCGGCCCACACGATCCGCTTCTGCCGGTTCCTCAATGCCACGCGGCGTCGATCGTCCACGAGCCAGCGCCGACTCCATTTCGTGGTGCGGTCCCACGTGCGGGGCGACGAAGCCACGGCGGTGGAGCTGCTCGTGCGGTGGCGACTGCTCAGTCTGCAGCTCTCGGCGGCCGACGCCGTCGCTCCGTTTCAGCACTTGCAATCGCTTTTCCACCACGACGACGTGGTGGATTTCCACGCCTCGCTCGCCGGCATCGCCAAGGGCGTCGCCAGCGACTTGCTCTTCTCCTCCAGCGTCTTCCAAGACGACAGCGATCTCCCCACAGAAAGCGGCCACGAGACAGACTCCTGCTTTCAACGCATCACGACGCGGTTTCTACTGTTTGCCGGACCGGTCGATGATACTCAGTCTCCACCGAAAGCGGACGTGGATCCATCCTGTGAAGTCGTCGCAGAAGACGGTGTCCCAGGTCCTGGGCGCCAAGGCCTGTCGTCTCCACTGAGCGTCGCACGGCTTGTCCCGCTGCTCAAACACCACGGCGTCTCCATGGTCGTCAAGCTCAACGCGCTGCCGCACTATGACGACCAGCTCATCATCCGCAGCGGAGTAGACCACCTCGATCTCTCGGACCCGGGCCACGGTCTCATCGACGCGAGCGTCGTCACGCGGTTCCTCGAGTCCTGCGAGCACGTGGCGTCGCCCGTCGCCGTACATTCGTCCACGGGGCGCGGCCGCGCGGCCTTTTGCATCGCGTGCTTTCTCATCAAGCACCACGAGTTCACGGCGGCCGAGGCCGTTGGCTGGCTGCGGTTCTGCTGCCCGCAGGCCATCCCCTCGGCGATGGCCCGGCAGCTCATTAGTCTCGAGCCCACGCTGTGGCGTGACGGCGACGCGTTCCGGCGGCGGAAGCTCGTGGAGACGACGACAACCACGCTCCGCCGACAGAGCCTCTCAAAGGACGACGCGTCCCAGATCAGTATCGGGCAGATCGCACTCGGCAGGGACTCGCTGCTGGGCACGAAAGACCGCGTGTCGCGGGAAGTGAGACCGTCGCCGGTCGTGCCGCTGCCGCTGCCGTCTCGCACGTACGCGGGGACTGGATCGCTGCGAGAGCTGATCGCGGCGGACGCCGTCCTGGGCGCGCAGCACACGCGGCGGCCGCTCACACAGGGAGCCGCGGGCGGACGACGACGGCAGCTAGCGGACCATCACCACGGGGGCTTTGCGACGCTCTATCGATTCGTCCATTCGTCTGGATCTTCTGGACCTTCTGGACCTTCCAGAGAAGCGTCGAGGACGGCGCCGGACCGCAGTGTAGCCCGGACAGCGCGCGCCAGATCCAGAGGAGGCTCGAATGACCATCCATTCGACTAGTCTACAAATCTGGATAAGAAAAATCCTTTCTTTCTTTCTTCTTGTTTAGGCGAGCTTTTCAAAGCGCTGGAGCGGACGCGTTTCGTTCTCGGCGATACACGCGTCGGCGATCGCGAGCGCGCGCGCGTGGACCTGCTCGATCGTCTCGGTCGCGTCCAGCACGTGCCATTTCGGCGACGCCTGCGCCATAATGCGCTGGAAATTAGCATACACTTTGTGCTGAAACGCCGACGTTTCGTATCGCTCCTGGCCAAAGTCGGCGCGCGACGAGGCCTTGTCCACGGGAATGTCGAGGAAAATGACCGTGTCGGGCTTGGGCAGCCCGACTTCGGGTTGCCAGCACCAGTCGAGACTGAGCGCCGGCTTGGCGGCCGAGAACGCCACGCCGCTGTACGCGTACCGGTCCATGACAATGTCGACGCCGCTCGTGAGGAGCTGCTCGATCTTGGCCGCGGCCTCCCAGCGGTTCGCCGAGAAGAGCAAGTGGATCGCGCGGTCGTCCATGGCGTCGGTCGTCGTGAGGTACGCGTGGATCGACTGCCCGATGGCCGTCGAGCGGTCGGGAAAGTGCAGCAGCGACGCCGTGCGGCCGCGCGAGGTCTGCAGCGCCTCGTGGAGAAGCTTGGTCTGCGTCGTCTTGCCGCAGCGGTCGACGCCCTCAAAGAGCACAAACACGCCGCGCCGAGACGTCGCCATCTTGGCCAGCATCCAGCGATTTGGGTGTGGAGTGGTTTCGGGATCTTGTGGAACCTAAAACACCTTTTCTTGTCCTAAACCGACTGTTGCTCCATAAGAGCAGATTTAGGGGAGTAACCGCATTTAGGGACAGTTTTAGTTCCAATGTACTATATTAGGACACTGACAGCTCTAATAGTCATAATCAGCGCCATCCACGACGGCGAATCGCTCGGCGCTGGTGAGCGGCGCCTGCGCAGCGTCACTCGCATCGGGCAACGCATCCTTATTGCCCTGTGAATCGCTGGACAGCGGCGCAGCGGCATCGTCATTGCGGCGGTAAAAATGGAGATCGTTTGCGTTCCGCAAAGAGCCGAGATCGCGCAGTTGGCGATGCAGCATCTTGAGCACATGCGAGCATTCCTGGCGACACAACGACCTAATACGTTAGGCGCTTCTATCGTGTAACGGACATAACAGACAGTACCATACCTGGACGTTCTCGATCGAGTACGCGAGCGACTCGTTCACGAGATCGATCTTGCTGACGGCGTCGTCCAGCGTCTCGGTGGCATGGTCACTCGCCGTTTTCTTCAGCGCGGCATTCGCCTCACCTGCATGACATTCATCTCGACAGTGAGTAGTAGCTCCACACTGTATTCGCATGTGTGGGACTGGAAAACGCACGCAGCACTGAGAGCTTGCGGTCCAGCGCGAGCGGTTCTTTTTCGTGCTGCCGCGTCGCGTTCGAGCGAAACACAAATGACGTCGCGCTCGCGGGCACAGCGACGTTGACGTTGCTCGAGATGGACGCGGTCGCGACCGTTGCGAGCGTCGCGCCGCGCTGCTTGGCCTCGTTGAGCTTCTTCAGTGCGAACTCGCGGAACGCCGACGTCATCTCGGACGCCATGATTGGAACGAAGAGCTCTTGTTTCCGTAATGGTGGAGTGACTTCAATTTTAACCAAATGGATTGGCTAAAAATTGATAAATGAAGACTAATGATTGGCTGAAAGAGAAACGGCGGCTTCAACCTCGCACCTTGAGGAGTATCCAGTTGATCGATCTGACCGTGGAACCAGCGTCCTCAAGGCCGTCGTTGAGGTGGCGTGAGACGGCCTCATGCCTGTCTCGCTGCTCCACACGTCGTGTACGCCGTGGCCATCGGGACACACGTCTGGAAAGTCGGTTATTTACGAATCCATCGTCACGTCCGCGGAGAACGCATCGACGTCGTGCATGCTGCAGTGAGCCCCATTGGCAGATCGTTCAACGGACGTGGCAAGGGAGATCGGGTGGTCCGGTGTCTGTTGCTGGGGTGGAACATGGAGCAAAAGCACCGAGCTCCATGTGGGAGGAGTTGCCACAGTTGAGACGTCTTCTGGAGACACCGGAGGGCTTCTTCCCTGGGCGACGGGGACGCTGGCAACAATGGTCACCACAGTGCAAATCTCAGATGCGAAAGGCAATTCTCTTTGACGCCTACGGATTGGTCAGATATATGACACTATTCATCTGATTGGCTAATTTTGGGAACCCTTCAGAGCGAGGAGCTCAGGTTGTCTCCATTCTCCCGCATTCCCCTTTTTCTCCTGGAGACCGTTGCGTGACTGACCTCATTTGCTCACCATGCGCACGCGCATCTGGGAGGACACGGCGGCCATGAACGTTGTGAGCGTGCTGGGGTTTCTCTTGAACGACGACGGCGACGTCGTCGGGCCGGAGCGCACGCAGGTGCTGTGCAAGCTCATGCCGTCCATCCACACGCCGACCCACCGCGCGATCCTCGCCATGCTGGTCTGCACTCTCAACGGCGCCGACACACAGATCTTTTACGCCGAGAAAGGACTGCGCGTGCTCAACGAGTGGCTCCTGGAGATCGTCAAGAGACCCGTGAGCGGCACGGCGAGCGCGCGCGAGAAGCAGCGCGTCGAATCGTATTCCCAAGTGCGCGCGCTGCTGCGCGTGCTCGACGTCAATGTCCAAACGGACGAGCAGCGCAAGCAAAATGCCTTTCTCACCGAGACGCTCGTCAAGCTCACCGAGTTTCTCGACAATAGCAATCCCGACTACGCGGCCGAGTGGAGTCGGCTCAATATTTTCCGGCGCCACTTCGAGAGCGCGTGCGGCATGTCCACGACTGTCAAGGAGTCGCGCGCCGCGTTGTCCGCGCCTCGCGTCACGGAACCCAAAGCGTCGTCGGGCGCCCAGCCGTCTTCCTCTACTGTCTCTTCCTCAACAACGACGTCGTCCACGGCCAATAAGATCAATCCGCTGGCCGTGCTCGACTACCAACCAAAGGCGTTCTTGCAGTCCAAGGACGGCGCGGCCCATGCGCAGGACGACGACATGGACGAGTTCCTCGACGACGACGACGAGGACATGCTCATGGGCGAAGAAGGCGTGATCACGAACGTGACGCAGCCGGCCATGAGCGCGTCGCTCGACGCCAAGATCCGCGGCAACGGCCACACGATGCAGTACAGCGAGCGCACGCACTGCCGCCACTGCCGCCGCATGACGGCCAAGCGCTGTGAGAAGTGTAATGCCTGCGTCAAGTGCGCGCAGAAGGATACGTGCAGTCCCGCGACCGGAACTGCCGCCATTCCTGCTGCTGGCAGTGCGGCTGGTGGAGGGCTCTCGGTCTCGGCCCGCAATGTGCAGGTGCTGGGCTCGGCCATGGACCAGGCCATTTTCAAGGCCTTCAAGTCGGAAGACTTTCACTCGGTCTTCAGCTTGATCACGAACGGCATGGACGTGAACTTCCAGCGCGTCGAGTCGGACCACTCGACCGCGCTTATGGCGGCGGCTCACCACGGACGGGAAGACGCCGTCAACAAGCTGCTTGCATTGGGCGCCAACCCGTCGCTGATGGACTCGACCAAGGTCGCCGCGTGGGGCTTCGCCAAGCGCCGCGGCCACACGGAGCTCGCCGACAAGCTCAAGAAGGCGGCTGATGAGTGGAAAGGATAGGTGAAGAAGAAAGGTCTTGACCAAGAGATTCTGTGGGCAATCCAATACAGTCTTCAAGTCCCAAAATGTGCGTGCTGAAAAATTTACCGTCGTCACGGGATTCTCCCGATCGTGTGTGTCTTTGTGTGTGTGTGCGTGTATGTGTGTGCGGGCGAAGCGGCGAGACGACGACGCGGCTTCCTTTATGAGTGTGCGGGTTGCTGTGTATGGGTGGTTCGTGCTAGAAGGTCCAGTCCGGGTCGACATCCATGGCCCACACAAACTTTTCACGGAGCGTCTTGGGGAACACGGCCGAGATGGGCACCTCGTTCTATTATATCGAGAGCATGTTAGTCAACCGATAGCTTCTCTGGAAATCAACAAAGAGACGTACCCTTTTGCACCACGCGACCGAGATGCGCGGGTCCATGTAGTTGATCTTGGACGTGCCCAGCGCGACCTGCTTGTTATCGTTCTTATCCTGCAACTTGAGTTCCAGCGACTCGAGCTTCTTCTTCCACGCCTCAATCTTCTTGTTGACTTGGTCCACCGACGGCACACGCTGAAACAAATGCGCCGTGGCCTTTTTGGCGGCTGCATCTTCCTCCTTGATATCTTCAGTTTTCAGCTTGATCTTCTTGGTGGTTCCTTTCGTCACGTGGCTCTTCATTTCCCTCAGTTCCTTGAGCTGCTGCTTGAGCTGGTCCACTTGCGCACTCATTTTCTCGAGCGTCGTGTCAAACGACTTGGGCACAGTACGTTGGTGGTTACACAGAATCGCGACCTTGCGGTTCGCATCATTGTACGTCACAACCTTGGGCGCCACTTCCATGACGCCACTCGGATCGATCGACGGTGGCAGCTCCTGTTGTAATGTGATCGATGCGTTGTACGTACGAAAGACCTTGGCCGTGAGCCCCGGCATGAGCGAACTCAAGTGCTTGTTGAGTTCTTGCGTCGACAGCTCGTTAAAGACCTCTTCGTTCTTGTCCTTCTTGTCGCAGAACTTTTTCAGGTTGGCATACACCTGCTTGCCGACGTCGCCGTACTTGCTGAGCTCGACCGTGTTGTCATAAGGCATGGAATCCTTACCTAAGAACGATAGCGTGACTGCGCAGTTCGTGTCGCTAAACGACATGTGCTCGACGCGGAGACTGCAACAACCGACCGTGTCGGCCTCATCTTCGCCCTTCTCATTGCCAACACGCAGCGCCAAAATGTCAATGACCCACATGGCCGTGGACCGCTGCCGCGTGAACATGTCCTTGGCCTTGAGACCCTTTTGATAGTCTTTCCGGATCTTCTGGATAAATTTCTTGAGCCGCCGTGCCTTTTCGTACTTTTCCAAATCCGCCTTGCCCTTGAAACTCGAGCTCGCCGCTAGAAACACGTACTTGATGCCGCCCATGACGTTTTCGTTCCAGTACGCGAGCCACGAGACCGTGTCCCGATGGATCACTTCTTTCCACGCGTGGCCAGGGACATTACAGACCGGGACGCGGTCCGAAATGCCCACATTCACTGTGACATCGCCGGGCATGACCCGCTCTTTCAGCGTCCCCGTCTTGGGGTGCTCGCCTCGTCCCCGAAACAACCCGGGCGGTTCAATGCGGAAATTGCCCACTTTCTCCAAGTGGCCGTCCACGATGGCAAAGCCGTGTGTGAACTGGTCCATTTCCTTGCGGTCCTTCTCTGGCTGCTTGGCTTCTTTGCTCATGTTTTTGCGTTCTTCGCGGACCGCTTCTAAATGCGCAGCAATGAGCGAAAAGTCGCACTGGTCAAAGCTCTTGACCTCGTGGCCCTTGCCGAGCGCTTGTTTGAAGTCTGCAAAAAAGTTCTTGTTGAAGATCTTGGCCGTCTTGGCGTTGCCGAGCTGCGGACCGTCCTTGGGGATCGCCGCGTAAAAGCTCGCGAGCTCTTCCTGGCTCGGCGTGAGCAGGATTTCCTTGCCGTTGTACACGAGCGGAATATTATGGGGCGTGTACGCCGGCGGGAACATGACGCCATTGTGTTCCAGTGTGCGCCACTGGATTCCTTCGGGGAGCTCCTCGGCTTTCCACCACCGGTACGCCTTGATGGCCATGTCGAGTCGCTCGGCCTTGCTGTGGACCTTGAGCTTGCGCACGTGGGTCGGCTCGCGCTTGACTTTCTTGGCGTCGCTTTTCACGCTCGTTTTCCCGCTCGAGCGGCTCGTCTTGCTCGCGCGCTTGTCTTTCGCCGCCGGCGCCTTGCGCTTGACGCCCGTCGTCTTGGTCGCTTCTTTCTTCACGGCGGTCGGCTTGGCGGCCTTGCCATTGGCCTGCGCTCTCTTCTTGAGCTGCACGAGCGGCACTTCGTCGTCGGAATCCGAGTCGTCGTCGACCATCACTCGCTTGCTCTTGGCGCCCGTGCCGTTGCCGTTCCCGTGGTTGCCGCTTCCGTTGCGTCGGCTGCTCGGCGGTTCAAAGTCGTCGTCGTCGGCATTGCGCTTGGCAGCCGCGCGCTTCTTGAGCTGCGCGATCGGAATGAAGTCGTCGTCGCTGCTGTCGCTCATTCTTCTCTATGCTGTTTCTTCTATCGAAAAAAAAAAAATCGAGGACCCATCAGTATGCTATCAAATCCCTCCATTTTTCTCAGGCTCTAGACCGCACCAGAGGCTGTGCGAGGGCGCGATCGAGAGCGAGTGGCTAGCTAGGAACGCGTAGAGAGTCCGTGCGGAAGGCGCAGGTTGTCACGCGCGTGGAGGCCGCGGTGGAGGGGCAACGCGAGAGGGGGGGGGGGGGG
>JAADVZ010000546.1:0-20982 GCA_023335925.1 Pythium phragmitis | reverse complement strand
CCACACTGAGAGTGCTCAAGAGTGAGAAATGTGCGTGAACATAGACCCCCCATATTAGACCGGACGTAAAGTAATATGCATGGTAATACATGTAGTTCATGCTGAGTTCTTGCTGTCATTATTGATTTGTTGGAAGGCGCGGCTATGTGGCGACAGCGGCCGTGTTCGCCTAGTGTTTCGCTCGCGTTCGCTGAGTGCGCCGCGGCTGTGGCCATTGGTCCATGAGCCAGGCCTCACCGGTGCGCTCTGCTCTGCTGCAAGGCGTCGCGACGACAAGATGGCTCTTGAGAGCACTGCTTGCTTGGGAGTTGAAGCGCTTCTCTTCCGACGCATTTCTACGTCACCCATTGGTGGCTGTGGTCATCCAGTGGCAACGGAATTTGGATGCGCAGCGGACTGGACCATATTAGTACTGTATCGGGATTTCCGATATTCTTTACCTATACTACATCGAATGTATGGATAGGAGCTCCTGAAAAAAGATCGCGCATGTTCGTACTGTACTGATCGGTACTGGTCCTGCCGTTACCACACGCCATCATTTTTTAGTACAGTCCAGTTGATTATTCTCTGTCAGCACCATCGCTCAGTGTCACGCAGCCATTCGGTCTCTCGGATGGACTTATCAAGCATTGGTTGCGCTGAGTCTGTTTCACATTGTAACAGTTCCATTCTCGTCTCGGCCCGCCCGCCTACCAAATGACACAATCGCCTTTTTTTCCTATCCTTTGGGCGTCTGCCGCTTGAAGTGGCCCACTTGAGCTACGCAGGACCAGTGGTGGGTCACCCATTGCAACAAAATCCTCAGAGTCCGCGCCACCACCACCACCCGATCTAACGACTGCCTCGTCTTCTCGAAGTCGTCTGACCCGTGACGACGTCAGCCATTTCCGCTATTGAAGTGCGCGAGTGGATCGTCTGGGCGGCGTCCAGTTAAATCTGATCCAATGGCTGGACAGCGCGTGGTCCCGGTGAATGGCGCCAGGCGCCGAATGAAACACGTGACGACGTCGATGACTGAGGAGAGTTTGCCATGTGTGGTGCAGCGTCTGCCCGCTCCAAACACAGTCAAACACGCGACGGCGTCGATGGCGATGGCGTCTCCTCCATTCAGGGTAGTTTTCGCATATACGTACACCACGCATCAAGGCCACCTTCACGAAAAAAGCGCACTACGTGTATATCCGCGTGGCGACTGATTGTCATGATGTCACGGGTGGTTATCAGCCAGTGTCCACTTGGCAGTGCGAATGGCGGCATTGCGCACAGAGAACTGAGGGATGCATGTTCAGTTCGGCAGCTCATCAGCGCGTCTGATCTCCCACAGAGGACTGGCGTTTTTAGCTTAGAGCGGCGCCATAAACTGCGCAATCAGCGGGGCTGATGATCAGGGCGGTGGAAATTACCTGTACCGACCGACCAACTGTATCAGCGTGGCAACTCGCGACTGCGTAGACACGTTCGCCATTCACATCTCCATCTCTCCATGCAATCTCCAGTCAAGCGCCTTCGAATTCATCCAACAAATTGAAGCGAGTTGATTCTTCAGCCGCATTTTTTTGTGGTGGCACCACAAGTGCTGGTGGCACAGTACAGTATCGGTACGGGTAGTGTCCTGCATCCACATGGATCCTTGAACCGCCACGTCGCACACTCTACCTACAGTTTCGCCGATGAGAGCGTGCGCGAGAGAGAAGCGAAAGGGGCAGTAGAATATGCAATGGCGTTGATGCACTTGTGCCACCAGAAGCGGAATACAGAATACTGTAGAGTACTGTGAGTACTGCGCATGCACCACCAAACAGCGTCAGGCCGACGTCATTGGGCATGTCTCAAGATGAGACTCGCTCTGTTCTGACTGCAATCTTGAGGCTGGGGTGAAAGGCCAAACGAAACACAGGAATAGATATACTGTATCTCAGGGTTTGATGAATGATCATCACGTGCACAGGTGGATCCAGCACGGTTCTCTATCTAAGTCATTGCGCAACTCTGGGATACGGATCAAGATTGGGGGGCTGTCACACGATGGACCGGTTCTCGGGCATCTTGCTCTTGAGCAGCTTCATCTGGGAGAGCGGCCAGACGACCGCGACTACGCGCGCGTCGATAAGCGCGAGCGGCACGGCGCCAAACGCGTTGCTGTCGCCGTCGCTGAGCGCGGCGTTGTCGCCCTCCACCCAGCACTTGCCCTGCGGCACCATGAGCGTTTGGCCGCTCTTGTCCTGGACAATGTCGCCCTCAAGCGCGACGAGCCGCTTGACGAGCTTCTCACTGGGGTCCTCAGGTGACGTGAGCACGACGACATCGCCGCGCGCGAAATGGTGGCGCATTTGCACAGACCACTTGTCCAGCAGCACGCGGTCGCGCACGACGCTGGCCTGGCGCACTCCGTCATTGAGCGCCGGCTGCATGGAGCGGCCCTTGACGCTCGCGACGCTGACCACAAGCGAGTTGACGGCGATGCCCACGGGCAGCCACAGCGCGCCCTTCGCGAGCACTTGCCACGGCTTCATGCGTGAGCTCTTGACTTGGACTGACCAGCCCCACAGAAAGCGACACAGACACGAAATGTTACAAACGTGGTATATATCAAATTGAAGTTGTTACCGGGTCGGGTCCACATGGGCCGATGAGCTCGATCAATTGTCGTTGGTGATGCCGCAGCCGTGCATGAACGTGTAGAGCGTAGAAAAGACGAGAAAGTGGAGCAGCAGAATGTAGCCAAACGCAAAGTTGCGCGTGATGCGGTGGCCCAAAAAGATCTTGGCGCTGTTGAGCAGGATCTTGTCGACCGTGCTGAGGTTCGTGTACCGCTGCTGGCTCTCAATCTTGTTGAACTGCTGAAACGGGTTCATCTTCTCGTCGTACATCGACTTGTACCGCGACTCGACCTCGGCAATGCCGCCGCCTTCCAGGTCCACTAGTCCTGGAGCCACCCGCATGTTGGCTGTACTACCAGTGCCTCCCATACTTTTCCCGCGCGACGAGTCGCCCGTCTGGTAGCTCTGCAGGTACCGGATCTTCTGGTGGA
Source organism: Pythium phragmitis (assembly GCA_023335925.1). Taxonomy (NCBI): domain Eukaryota; phylum Oomycota; class Peronosporomycetes; order Pythiales; family Pythiaceae; genus Pythium; species Pythium phragmitis. Next base: position 17,948 of record JAADVZ010000546.1, on the reverse strand, counting down.
GCTGCATGTTGTCGTTCTCGAGGCGGGCGACTTGGCTCTGGTAGCCCGTCGTGAGCTCTTCCATCTTATTTTTCTCGGCTTGCAGCTCCTTCATCCGGTCGCGGAAGCGATCGCGCTGTCCACGCACAATCTCAAACATCTTGCTGTCCGCACCCGTACCACCGCCACCACCAGCGGTCGTCCCCGTCTTGGTGTTGTCTTCCACAGCGTCCAGTAGAATCTCGCTGCCCACGTCCTGCGGTTTCCCACCAACGAAGCGGCGGCTCTCGAGTGCATCGACCGTCTCTTCGAGCTTCTGGAGCTGGAGTTTGTGGTCCCGAATGGTCTCCAATTGTACTTGAAGATCGGCTCGGACTTTATCCAATTCCGCTGTCTTCTCCTGGAGTGCCAAGTCGCGCTGCTGAAGGGCGTGTTCCAGACGCCGCACGCGCGCGACCAGCACCTTCTCGATGTCGCTGGACGACTGGGTACCATCGGCCTCGCTGCTGCTTCCACCGGCCGACGTCGTGACAACGCCATCCTCTTCTTCCTCGACAATGTTGTACTCCAGTTGCTGCAGCACGCGCAACTGGTGGAGCACGTCATTGTGCTTCTCCATCGTGGGTCGCGCAGCGAGTTGAGCCAAGAGGTCGTCGTGCGTGCGCTTGGCTTGCTGCAGCAGATCCTCAAAGCGTTCTGTGGCCTTGGCCGCAGCGTCTTCGGCGCGACCCGCTTCTTCTTTGAGACGGAAAACCTCTTGGCGGAGACTCGCAATAGTCGCATCCTTTTGCGACAGCTCCAGAGCATTCGACGGCGTGCTCAGAGAACCAGAGCCGATCGCGGGATCGCTCGGGGAGACACTGAGGAGCTCTTCGATTTGCTTCTTGAGCTGCCCGTTTTCGAGGCGCAGCGTCTGCATCATGATCGCCTCTTGCGAGATCGCTTCCATCTCTGCATCGAGCGCACTCTTGGCAAGCCCCGACCGCTGCTTGTGCGCGAAGAGCTCTGACTGCAGCGCGTCCAAGCGCGTCGACGCTTCGCGCAGTTCACGACGTCCCTGGTCCACTTGGCGTTCGTAGTCCAACTGCTGCTGTGCGAGCTCAACGTTCTTGGCCGCGAGCTGGTCCTCCAACTCCTTACACCGCTCGGCGACCTTTTGGTGGAGCACGTCGTCCATGCTATGCTCCATATTGCTGAGCTGCTCCTCGAGCTTGCGGATCGTAATCTCTTGGTTCTTGAGCGACGAAAACTCGATTTCATAGTCGCGCAGCTCACGTTTGAGTTTCTTATTCTCGTCTTCGAGATCATTCGTCTTGGTCATGTCGTGGATCGACTCGAGCGACGGCACGGGATCCGGCGCCGCAAAGAGTCCCTTGTACAGAGTGAAGAAGGCGTTCTCGGCGTACTTGGCGCGGCGCGAGAGATTGTCAATCTCCTCTTGGTACGCGCGCAAGAGTCCTCCAATGCTCGAGACCTTTTCGGCGTCCGGTAGCTTGCGAAAGTTCTTGGTCGTCTCGGCCAGTTTCTTGCGCGCGCGGAGACTCGTGTCCTTTTCCGTCTTCATCGCACCACCCTGCGTGTCCAGCATCACGCGCTTGCTGTCGAGATCGAACGTCTTCCAGTATTGTAGCACGGTTGCCTATTGATTCGAACATGCCAGAAACACGATCGAAAAAGGTGAGCTCTCCTCCCATCGCTTCTACAGTCTCTTGCGGTTAGCTCCGTACGATTGCCGCGCGGCTGAGCGGGCCAGCCTTGGGGCGCAACAGACCGGCGCCGGTCGCCACGGGAGACGCCACGGCGGCCACCGCAGCCTCCGTCATGAGCTTGTCGCCTGCCACTTGCTCCATCGCTGTCTCCCTTGCTGACGTGTCCCACAGTCTCGTGATTGTGCCTCTCTCTTCCGTGGCGTTTTCTTCAAGCAGCAACTTGTTTTGACTACCAGGTCGTCTGGAGCTGGTAGTCACAGAGTGATGGTCGTAATAAGCCAACAAAAGAGGCACGAAAACGCGGGGTGTCTGGTGGAGATCTGCCATGAATGCCGCCATGCTCATTGGACGTGTCGCGCTGCAAGCGGCCGCGAGGCGCCTGACGACCCCGCCTTTTGGTCGCGCAATGTCTACGCACGTGTCGGTGATCGGTAGGACGCCTCGTAATGTGCTCCAACGGTGTTTTCCCCTCCCGATGGATTGACGTGTGGCGCGAGTGCGTGTGTGTTACCCAGGGCTTCACTGGAAGACCGACGAAATCCGGTTACGGCAGGCGTTTGAGCAATATGGCAAGCTGGAAGAATGTGCGTGTTGCTGGTCGATATGATTGTGGTAAAAAGGAGTCGCTGAGGCCTAAAATCCTGTGCCTACACTCAGCGCTGCTCATTACGCCTGCGCATTCCTCCACCCACCTGTGGGCACGACTCGTGTACTCTTCCTTCGATGAAGCGCTCGATGCTGTCACGGAGATGAACGGACAGGTGCGTACTTTCTCCTCCGTTTTTATAGGGGTCACTATATTCTGAGATCGTGAGATCGTTGGTACAGGAGCTGGACGGTCGGTTGCTTCGTGTGAGTATTGTCGATCCTCTGAAGGAGGGTGAATCTCCTAGACTACCTCCGCGCAAGAGAAAGGTGGTAGAAGCCGAGGAGAACGAGGAGGAGGAGGAGGAGGAAGAAGAGGAGTAAATCCTATCAAGTTCACTGATATGCACCGAGATGAAATAAACGCCTCTTTCAAGCTCTGGTCAATCCACCGTCGGCAGCGTTCGCGAGTTTTTCCACTCGAGCAGACCACGAAAATCGTCCTTTATCAGCGTTAGAAAGATCGCCATTCGGTCGTTCGCTCGCGCGGCGCCAACGTTGATGCGGGAGCAGTTCAGCGCGGTCGGGTCGCACGTGTGCGCGGCCACTGCCGGCGTCAACTCGTAGTTCTTCTCGTGCATCTCGCGGGCGCGCTGAAAGTCTTGCGACACCGTGTAGATGTGGCCGAGCCGCCGGCAGGCGTCGGCTTGGTTGGTCAGATTGTCGGCGCGCGTCGCGATCATCGCATAGTGGTTCAAGTACTCGATCGACAACTGCTTGTTGCCGAGATTCTCGTGGGCCGTCGCGAGCTCTGCGCAGGCCTTGCCTTCGCCTTCGACATTGCCCAGGTCTCGGCAGGACTCCAGAAACGACTCGAGAAAGGGCAGTGCGTTCGACGGTTGCGCCAGCAGGTTGTAGCAGATACCAATCTTGAGCTGCGCCTCGCCCACGGCCTCGATCTCGCTCGCCTGCGAGGCGCAGTCCAGGTTCTTCTTGTACATGTCGATCGCCTCGTCGTGCATTCGCTTGCGTTCGTACATAAGGGCGAGATCCCAGTACACGCGTGCAAGCTGCAGAAACGCTTCTCCTCGAAGCATGGCATCGTCCTCGTGGGCATACAGGACCTGCGCGATCGCGACGTGCTGTTCGTGGTACTCTCTGGCCTTGTCCAGGTCCTTGAGCGTGTGGTACCCGGCTCCAATCTTGCTCAGCACGCGCATCTCGCACATGGGGTCTTTCACGAGGCGCGCAATCTCGAGACACTTTTCGTAGAAGAAGATCATCGTCTTGATGTCGCTCTTCTCGGCACAGTAGCTCGCGAGGCTCTCGTACGCGTTCAGCACATCTGGGATATCACCACGGCGCTTGCAGTGCTCGGCCGTGACGAGCTGGTCACGTAAGAACTCGATCTCGGTGATCTCAAAGCCGGAGGCGGCGGCGTCTCCCACTGGCTCGGGGCGGTGCGTGAGGTAAAACATGTCGACGTACGACTGCACGTAGCCGCCCAGCAGCATCTGCACACAGACGTCTTCCTTGAGCTTAGCCTGAGCTTGCGAGGGGCTCGCCACCGTGGGCTGCGCGGCCATTTGAAGCAGCATCTCGTCGCTCGATCTTCCGACAGCAGTTGGCGACGCAGGTCTCACAAAGGAGCCTCCGTTGGCGTTGCTTGTGATGCCCGGGCCGCGCATGGGCTTGCTGCGCACGGGCTTCTTCGCAGCCTCGGGCACGACCCGTGGCTCATAACCTGCCATGCTCGTACTGCGGGCCGTTGGCCGTGGCTCCCTACCTTTCTTCTTCCCCACTGTCATTCTGCAAGTGAGCTTCTCATTCACTACGCCCTTTCATGGCTCATGCGAACTTAACGGAGGAACGCTAAGTTCGCATGCTGATCCATGTAGCTTCTCATCCACGCAACGGCCATAGCAGGAGCATGGACGCAGCCTTTGAGCTGCCGGTGCAACTGGAGGCGCGCCTCCATGAGTCGTTACTGGTGGATGCGCGCCTGAGGCAGCGCTCACAGCTGCGCCCGGGCGTGAACCGGAAGAGCGGCGTGGCGCTGGATGTGCTGACGGGCGACCGCACCAAGAAGAAGATCGCGCGTGCGATCACAGTGCTGCAAGACGACTACGGCGTGCCCGAGCCGCTTGTGCGCGAGGCGCTCGCGTACGCCAACACGTGGGAGGACGCGCTGACGTTCTTGGCGCTGCAGCACACGAGCGACGAGTTGCCGGCCAAGCTGCGTGCCAAGCCCGATCGCAAGCAGGACGATGGCAAGGCCGCTGAAGACGACGGCGAGCTGCTCGCAGTGGTCGCGCCACCGTCCGTCGCGGTTGCGGAGGAGCAAGAGACGTCCTCATTGGAGGAGATCCGTGACCGCATGCAGCAGGCGGCTGTGACGGTGGAGAACTGGGACGACGAGGACGACTGCGATACCCGTGGGGAGGCAGTGGCCGTTGAGAAGCCCGCCGAGGCGGACAAAGAAGAAGCCAAGGAGGCCATGTCGTGGACGCAGCAGTACCTACTGCAGCTCGAGGCCGAAGAAGCCCGGGAAAAAGAACTGGCCAAGCAGGAAGCGGCGCTGACGCCCGAAGAGCGCGAGCTGCGCGACTTGGAGACGCAGTTTACAGCCCTAAATGACCGCATGCGTGAGCAGAAGGCGAGCGGGAAGCTGACCAAGAAGAAACAAAAGGCGCTGGCGCAGGACATTCAGATGCTGCGCATGCAGCTCGTGCGGCTCGGGTGGCGAGAAGCCGAGTACCGGCAGAAGCAGCAACAGCAAGCGGCACACGGAGAGAGTGGCGACACGGCGGCGCCAACGAAGGAGAAGAAGACGACCGAGAGTCATGCCGCAGTGTCTACTGGTGATGCCACGGAGGATGAGCGAGTGTTTTACCCACGGGACGGTCGCCAGAGCCGCCTGGGTTTCCGTGGCGACGAAGACGAAGAGGTAGGGACGACGCGCGCCACGCCTGCTTCCCATGAGGAAGTGGTGGTAGAGGACGAAGACTACAGTGGCGGACTCTTTGATGCGCCGTCAGTGTCGCCCAGCCCAGCGCCAGCAACTGCACCGTCCGTGCCTACGCTACCGGCGGCGCTTCAGACGGGCGGACGTATCTTGGCGGGCTTTGCGCCCACACTGGGCTCATGGACTGGCAAGACACCGCGGGATCTGCTGCAGGATTATTGCCACAAGCACAAGATGGCGCGGCCGCAGTACAAGAAGCTCTCGACGCGCGGTGCCCACTTGTACGCGATCACGCTCGACAAGAAAGGCTCGCCGCGCCAAGAGTTTGCGGTCGACGACGATTTGTGGACGACGGCCAACGGCTTCCGCACGATCGATGAAGCCAAAGACGTGGTCGCCACCGTCGCGCTGTACGCGCTGACGCCACAGCTGCCGCTGTACGGCATGATGCCGCCGGCGTTTCGCGCGCTCTGGCTCGAGTGGGACCGTGCCAAGCAAGCGGCCGTGACGGCGAGTCAGGACGCCGAGACTGAGGCGTTGGATGCGTTTGTCGACGACGTGTTCAATTCGATCCCCGAGGAGATTCGCTTGAAGACACCGACCACTGTGGTTGACCCCAACCCACCGCCGACGTCAGTGCCCCCGCAAAAGGAGACCCCCACGCTGGAGGCGTGGGATGTGGACGACTGGGAGGCCGAATACTCGGAGGCAGAGGACGTGACCTCAGCGGATGTACCGCCGGCGACAGAAGAAGACCTCTCCACCAATACAGAAGAGCTCCCCCACGAACAAGACATAGCCTCCACGCGTGTCTCACAGGAACTCCATGATCTCTTCACTCGCAACACGCGCAGTGAGCAGTACAGGAAGCTGCTCCCGCGTCGCAACGATCTGCCCATCGCTCTGTTTCGAGACACGATTATTGAGACGCTCGACAAGCACCATGTGATTCTCATCTCGGGCGAAACGGGCTGTGGCAAGAGTACTCAGGTGCCGCAGTACCTGCTCCATGAGATGGTCGCTGCGCGCACACAGGGCGCGCGCTGCCAAATCGTGTGTACGCAGCCGCGGCGACTCGCAGCGACGAGCTTGGCCGAGCGCGTGTCGTACGAACTGGGCGAAAAGTCCATGGCCCAGGACGACTCGCTGTGCGGCTTCCAGATCCGACTCGAGAGTCGCATGACCCAGCACACGCGGCTGCTCTTTTGCACGACAGGCATTCTGCTTCGCAAGCTCCAAGACGCGGCCACGCTGGACGAGGAGCTGAGCCACATCATCGTGGACGAAGTCCACGAACGCGACGTGCAGAACGACGTGCTGTTATCAATGCTGCGGACCTTTTTGGAAACCAAGAACAAGCGCCGCCGGCACCCGCTCAAAGTCATTCTCATGAGTGCGACGCTGAACGCGGCCAGCTTCCAGCAGTACTTTGGCGGCGCTGCGGTCTGTCCGATGCTGTCAGTGCCTGGTCGCACATTTCCCGTGGAGGAATTCTTTTTGGAAGACGCGGTCGAGGCGACCCGGTTTATAGTTGACGAGGCGTCGCCTTCGTATAGACGACTCGAGGACGCATACGGCACTGTGCAGTCGACGAGCGTGACGATCACGGGTCGCGGTGGGTCGTCGCATACGCAGCGCGTGACGTGGAGAGACACGAGCGGACCGCAGGGCGGACGTCACCAGGCGGTGGGCGGAAGTCCCAGTGATGGAGAAGCGTACAGCGAGCAGACACTGCGGACACTGGACCGCCTCGACGAGTCTGTGATCAACTACGAACTGATCGAGCAGCTCATTGAGCACCTCGTGACCGCGTCCGACGTTGTTCGTCTCGACGCCACGCGTACGAGCGCCGCGATCTTGGTGTTTCTGCCTGGTCTGCAAGAGATCTCGAACCTCCTGGACGTGCTCTCGGGCAATCGGTACCTGCGCGACGCGACCAAGTTTGAACTGCTGCCGCTTCACTCGTCGCTGTCGCCGGACGACCAGCGCCGCATCTTCGCCATGCGCCGCGGCATTGTGCGCGTGATCGCGACCACCAATATTGCCGAGACGTCGCTCACGATCGAGGACGTCAAGGTCGTGATCGACAGCGGCCGCGCCAAGGAGATGCGCCACGAGTCGACGACCAAGACGAACCTGCTCGAAGAGATTTGGATCGCCAAGGCCAATGCCAAGCAGCGGCTCGGCCGCGCGGGCCGCACGAGCGGCGGCACGTGCTACCGCCTCTTCTCGCGCGCGACGTTCCAGCACGCCATGCCCGCGCAGCCGCTGCCCGAGATCAAGCGCGCGCCGCTCACGTCGCTGTGTCTACAGATCAAGACGTTTGGCGTCGAGACGTCGTGTGCCGCCTTTCTCGAAGGCTGTCTCGACCCACCCGAGCCGTCGAGCGTCCAGGACGCGCTGCGAGAACTGTACGAGATTGGGGCACTGGAGCAAGCCGTGGACGACGACACGGAAGGCAAAACGTCAGCCACGCGCGAGCAGCTCACGACGCTCGGTACGCACCTCGCGCAGCTGCCCGTGGACGTGCGCGTGGGCAAACTGCTCTTGCTCGGTGCGATTTTTGGCGAGTTTGACGCCGTCTCGACGTGCGCAGCTATCCTCGAGACCAAGTCGCCGTTCGTCGCGCCCTATGGATACCAAAAGGAGATGCAGGCTGCGCGGCAGCTCTTCAGCATTTGCAGCAGCGACCTGCTGACCGACACGAACGCGTTCAACACGTGGCGCCAGCGGTTCGGACTTGACGGCCGCGGTCGCCGTCAGGACGAACGGGCGTTTTGCCGTCAGTCCTTTCTCAGCCAGCGCTCGCTCCTCGAGATCAGCAAGCTCAAGAAGCAGTTTGCCGGTATCGTCGCCCAGCTGGGCTTTCTGCCCTCGGCGACGTCTGCCTCGGCCAAGCCGCTCACGGCCGCGTCCTGTGCGCTGGTCTCAACACTGCTCTACGCCGGTCTTGAGCCTAACGTCATGTTCGTGGACCCAGCACTGGCGTCGTCGTCGCACCGCGTCGCGCTGCGCGCCGAGAGCGAGCGTGCGTTCGTGCACCCCGGTTCCATCAACGCCAAGACGTCGAGCTTCGCGAGTCCGTTCTTGGCGTACGCCGTGAAGCTCCACACGTCGCAAGTGTACGTGCCGTCGTGCAGCATGGTGCTCCCCAGTGCGCTGTGCGTGTTTAGCTTCGCCATGGAGATTGTGTTTCCGCCGCGCGCGACGGAAGCCGGAGACGTGACGGTCAAGCTCAACGACTGGATCGAGCTCAAGAGTTCCGTGCGGTCGGCCATGGTGCTGCTCGAAGTGCGGCGGCTGGTGCGGGCGTTTGTGGACGCCCAGATCCAGAGTCCGCCGTGTCGAGTGCGTCGCCATCCGAGACAAGACGACGCTCCCACGCCGACGGCGGACGATCGAAACGCCGTGCTCGAGGCCGTGGCGCAGCTCTTTCACCTCGAGTACGACGCACGCGACGCCAAGCACGCGCTCACGAAGCAACTCAATCCGCCACTGAAGTACTAGACATACAATCCTCTGTTACAGCCCTCCCCAAGTCTCTCTCTCTCTGTCCTTTCCTACACGACAGTCGCCTCGCCCTGGCGCCGCAGTGTCTGCAGCTTGTTGAACTGCGCGGCGTGGAGCTGCGCCTCGAGGGTGAGCGTCGGCACGGCGTACTGCTGGTGCTTGCTGCCACCGCCATAGAAGTAGGCCGCCAGCTCGTCTTCACTCGTGCGCGTGATGTGGAGCAGCCCGCCAAACACGGCCGCGAAGCCCGCGAGCGACGCGTACTCGACGGCCAGCGGCTTCCACGCATCGCGAAAGGCGAACGCACCCGACTGCTGCAGCTTGGCGCCGTGCGTGACCGTCTCGTAGAGCACGCTGGGCTGCGCAAACTCGGCCATGAGGCGGTTGCGGTCGTCCGTGATCATGGCGAGCACCTTGCCCGTCCACTTGGTGCGGATGCGGAACCGCTGCTGGTTGAGCACGTCCATGGCCGCCACGTTCGTCATCGTGATAAAGTCGTACGGGATCGACGGCGGGATCTGCATGGCGTACTGGTGCGTACTGTTACTATTTGTACTAGGACCGGTCGAGGGCACGGGCGACTCGGGCGACGAGTTGATGACGGCCAGAACCTTGTTGAGCAGCAGCATGAGCGCGGGGTGGAAGCGCCGGTAGAGCGCCACGCGGTCGTGCTCGTCGATCGACTTGAGGTGGAACGCGTCGTACATGTAGAGATCGAGCGAAATCACAAAGCTCTCAAAGTCTTCGTACGAAAACTCGCACGGATCCAGCTGCGCCGATGCCGCCGTCGCTGTCGTCGTCGTGATGGAGCTGGTCGTCGCTGGCGCCGACGTGTCGTCCGCTCCAGTGGTCGCACTGGCCGCTGACGTCGTGGCCGAGAGCTCCGCGGCCGCGACGTCGCCCGCCGCGTCGCTGGCGAGCGTCGGCTTGATGTTAAACTTGAGCCGCAGCTGAAACACGAGGTCGCGCAAATGCTTTTGCACGTCGGCGAGCGAACCGCTCTGCTCGCGGCACTTTTTGAAGGCCGCGTACACGTCCTTGAGCACGTCGCGCAGCACAAAGAGCGTGACCCACCACTGCGCCGGCGGCAGCTTGGCCGACAGCGTCTCTTGCTCGCTGGCCCACTGGAAAATGATCTCGCGGTGCACCGAGAGCCACTCGCACGCGTTAAAGACGGCGACCCATCGCGCACTCGCAAACCGCGTCGGCTCGGGGCCCAGCAGTCCACGCAGCACCGCGTTGCGGCGGCACAGCGACTCGACGTCGGCCAGCGACGAGATAAAGTGCAGGTCAGCCTCGCAGTGGTCCAGCAGCTCGTCCACGATGACGCTCACATGGTAGACGCCGCTGTAGAGCACGTAAAAGGCCGCGCCGCCCGTGGCGTCCTGGGTCTGCGTCTTGAGCCACGCGCCAATGGCTGCGTACTTGTGCATGTGGTAGTGGTCGCCGTCGATCGTGAGGCCGACGAGCTTCTCGACCGCGCGCGCATCGACGGCCGTGAGCGCCTTGAGCACGGCCGAGCCGAGCGCGTCGACGCCGTGGCCGTCGGCGTCCAGCGACAGCGACACGACGTGGAGATCGTGGAGATCGTCGTGCCCAGCGACCTGCACGCGCACGTCCACAAAGCCCGTGTTGTGGACCGTAAAGAAGCGCAGAAACAGCGAGTAGCCCCACGCCGACGCGAGCAGCTGCGCCATGCACGAGAGATTGAGCGCCACGAGCTGGTGCACGGCACCGGCCACGTCCGTGAGCGTGAGACTGTGGAGCAGCGCGGCGGCGTCCGGCAGCAGCCGGTGCGCCGCGTGGGCCATGGCGAGCGCCGTCTCGAGCGACACGCGCGCACTCAAGACGTCGACGAGGAAGAGAAAGAGCGGCTCGTTCTTGAGCGCGACTGTGCACAGCTCACTGCTCACGACCTTGGACTCGCCCGTGGCCGTCGTCGCGGCGTCCACGTCGCCGAGCGAACTGCCGATCGCCTCGGCCAGCGTCTCGTCGTCTCCGCGTACGAACGCCTGCCACGGGGTCGGTGGCGGCGGCTCGTGCTGCTGCTGCTGCATGGCCGTCGCGTGCTGGTGGCGCAGCGCGGGACTCGCCAATAGCTGCTCGACCAATGCCATGATCTCGACCGGCACCATGTGCTTGATGGGGGCCACGCCATTGCCCACCAGTTTGCCACCGTGGACCAGCGCTAGCCCACTACTGGACGCACCGCCCGTGGCACCACTCGTGGCACTCATGTTGGCGACCGCTGCCATGGCCAGGGCATTGCGCGTCGCCATGTTCATTTGCGCCGCGGCGTTGGCGACTTGCTGCGCGAGCACGAGGTCCTTGGCACTCGCGAGCTCGCCGCCGTCCGGGAAGAAGGCCTTCTTGTCGGCATCGCGGAGCCGCTCGTACTCTTTCCACCTGACCGGGTGCTCGCGCGTCAAGTGGGACTCGAGGTTATCAGTGCGGAAGTTGGGCCCAAACACCTTGAGCGTCTGGCGCTTCTTGCGGCGCTTGAGCGGACCGCCGCCGCCGCCGTGGTCCTCGGCATTCGAGCTGTTCTCGTCCAGCGCTTCGCCCGCCGACGCCATGGGCGAGCCGGGAAACTCAATGCCAGCGGCCGCCGCTGCCGCCGCCGCCGCCGCTTTGGTCGTGAGGTAGTCGCTCGACGGCGCTTCGCGGCCAAAGCACTCGCAGAAGCGGCACTTGGCCTTGAGCACTGTGGGCGTCGCCGCCTCACTGATGGTGGGCGTGCTACTCCCGCCGCCGCCGCTGGCCACGTGCGGCGCGCCGTACTCGAGCGGCAGCACGCCGTACTTGAGCTCGTAGTGGGCCATCCATCGGTTCTTTTGCTCCCAGCGGTGGAGCTTCTTGCGTTCTTTCGAGTCCATTGTGGCTCCGTGAGGGATTTTCGGGAACTGTCTTGTCCCGCAAGCGAGGAGCTACGTTCGGGAACATCCCCCCGACACCAGTGGATTCGGGAACGCGTCCCGCATCGGAAGGGACCGTAAATACAGTGGACCACACTATTGGGGAAAATATAGAACCATTCGAAAAAATAACCAAAACCTGCGACGTGTGTCAAATGCCACACGACTTGAGACGGCCCTTCGTGCAGTTCGAGGGGCTTTTCTCGTCATGGCAACCAACGATCTGCGACCGCATCCACCGAGTGCGCGCGCCGCGCCGGCGAAGCCCACGAGACTCACGACTGTCGCGCAGCTGCGGGACGTACTGCGCTTTGGCGGCCACGACGACATCAGCGAGATCGTGGTCTCGGAATGTGGGGCGGACGCTTTGAACGGCGACCTGGTGCTGCGAGTGATGTCGCTTCCTATCATCACCAACACACTGCGCGTGCTTGATCTCTCGTTCAACAGTCTCATGGACAGATTCTGGACGCAAGCCGGATGGACCGAGGCGCTGCCGCGATGGCCAAGCCTCACTCACGTGAACCTTGCCAACAACCGGTGAGGGATCACGGGAGAGTGAGATGGAAAATGGCTGTGGACTCACCATAGTCTATGTTATCTATTGGTCTAGCTTTACAGAGGATTCCCTCGTGGTCCTTCATGATGTTCTCGCGCGGTGTCCCGAGCTCAAGCATTTGGATCTGTCGCTTAACGCACTCGGGTACGATCTCGTCAAGCGAACTAGCGTCACGCCACCACCCAGTCTTTGCGACCTCTTGTTCGCCACATCACTTGAGACGCTTGATCTCTCGTGTCTCCATGTGAGTGACACTCACATCGACATGCTTCTTGAGTCTCCAAGCCTCACGCGTTCCATTCGCCGGCTGTATCTCCGGTCCAATGACCTCTCTGATGCCGCGGCCATTGCATTCGCCAACGCCATTGGATCCCACCGACTCGTCGCCTTGCAGGTGCTCTCCCTTGCTGGCAATGAGATTGGTGACCACGGTCTCGGCGCGATTGCCTTTGTGCTGGACATTGCCGCGGCGCTCGAGACGCTGGACCTGGATGACAACAAGGTGCGTATGTATGCATGAAGGAAATCTACAGTCTGCAGCACTCTAACAGTCTCAGATGCTGTAGTTCTCGGACACGGGACTTCAGACGCTTTACCACGTGATCAACGGTCTCTCTCGCCCCTTCACACTGCGGTTCCTTCATCTGAATCGCCACAACAGCAATCGCCAAAACGTCCGACTCGTCGATGGGATCCAGCTCAAGCTTCAAGAAAAGATACTCGAGACCCATGTGACGGTAGTACCACCTCCAGACCATCGCCGTGCACTGTGTCTGAGTGGCAGGCACGTCCGGACAATGCTCCACATGGCGTCCGTGCTGACAGACCATTTCGTGGGCGTCGCGTTGACTGCGATCCGCCATTGCGACCACACGTGGGCGGCGCTCGAAGAACTCGACCTCAGCGGCAACGCGATTGCCACGCCCGGTGCGTGGACGATTGGCTCGTTCCTCTCACTGCTGCCACCGAAACTGCGAGTGCTCAACCTCTCGGACAATGCGATCAACGGTACACACAGTATAGTCAGTCTATAGGGATTAATGGGGAAGGCAGCTGACGACGGTTCTGTCTGTGGGTGCCACCAGACGAGAGCATTGTCGGACTCGCCGATGGACTCGAGTGGAACGCGGCGCTGGCCGAGCTCAACCTAAACGAGAACGAGATCACGGACGACGGCGCCAAGCAGCTCTACCTCAAGGCGTTCACGTCCAACCTGCAGCGCAAGATCTTGCTGAGCGAGGGCAACCCGCTCACGTCCGAGTGCAAGGTCATGGTCGCGGCCATCTCGCAGGCCTACGATCTGCGCAAGCGGTTCGCAATGGAGTTTGCACCGCTCGAGACGCTAGATTTCGCGTACGTCGGTCCGTGCCACTGTGTGTGAGGCATCACACAGTTCGTACTAATCGCCATTGTACTCTTGCTGTGCCTGACCAGAGGCCACCGTCTCCGCCAGTACGGTGCCGCCGCGATCGTTGAGTGTCTGCTCACCATCCCGGCGGCCAAGTGCACGACGATCGATCTCTCCAACAACGTGCTGGGCGACGAAGGCGCTGCTGAAGTCGCCAACCTGCTGCGCAGGTACGCACCGCTCACCAAGCTAGACCTCAGCTTCAACGACATTGGCGACAGCGGTGCGCTCGCACTCGCGAACGCACTGTGCGGGAACGCGTCGCTCACGTCGCTCTCGCTCCACTCGACTATTCCGGGCTCGGCCTCGGGTGTCAAGCCCAGGCTGACCGAGATCGGCTTGATGGCAATGGCGCGTGCGCTCGAAACTCACCCAACGCTCGCGGTGCTCGACTTGCGGGACAACACCATGTCCACAACACTGGTCGCTGCGCTTGTGCAGATGCTGCAGCGCAATCCACGGATCGCCAAGTTTAACGGAAGCAGCGCGGCCGTCTTTCTCGCTCGCAACGAGCTGTAAGCGGATCCGCGAGAGAAGTCCATCTGGAGCCAATATGGTGTGGTACTGGAAGGCACGTGGGCCATGCTGAGTTTGTATTTTCCGGCCTCTGCCGGGAGGGAAACAAAGGGAAGGAAGCAACACCGTCCTCACCAAGCTCGTCAACGATCCTTCGGGTGAAAGCGTAGAGACCTATCTGTGGCTACGGAGGCGGTGAAGCGGTTTTGAGCCACGCAAACTGGAACGTGTAGTCGTATCCTGCGTGTAAGAGCGAACGATTAACTGGATGTGAACTCCCATCCGCATGCTTCGTGATGGTGTAGGGAACGTACCCAACTGCTCGAGCGACGAGCCGATGGTCACAACGACCCAGAGCATCATCTTGGACTGCACGAGCTTCCACTGCTTGTGTAGCACAAACCCGAGTTGCCGCACGGGCGAGATGCGGAGTCTCCGCTGGAGCACGACGCAGAGCCCGAGAAATGACGCGAGCTCAAGCACGATGTAGACAAGGATTGTGGCGACCGTGGAGCGCAGCGTGTGGTTGTCCATGGTGGCAAGGTGCGGGTAGAACACGTGGTTGGGCATGTGCGAGATCGCGACCAGGTACGAGCAGTACACGAGCGGCACTGCGACCTCGACAAACTCAATGAGCACGAGAAACTCGGTGAAATGGAGCGCGCGCAGCACGGTCGCGACGTACGTGAGGCGCTCCTCCCGCGTCAACGCGACCTCGAGCTCCTGGAAATCGTACGCTAGGAACTGGTGCGTGATCATGCGTAGGCTTGTCACGACACGTTCGTCGCCGTCGTTCGTAGGTCGTTGCTCTATCGGGTAGATGACGGCTGCCTTACGACGGGGACCACTGGACTTGACGCCCACTTGAGTGGGCCTGGACATTGCCTGGAGACGGATGGACGAGTCGGTCTGGAGGGACGGGTCGAGCCCTACACACAGCATCGCAGTCATCAGAGGCGACACTGCTGCCGTGGCCGAGACCGGCGACAAGGCTGCGCTCGCCAGTCGCGATACGCGGCGCTTGAACTCGAAGAGTCTGAGGCCGCCGAGAATTGTGTCGGCGTCCCGGACGTGGAGCCATGCCTGGACGATGTCGGCGACCATGATCACAGCCGTCGTGGAGATTGAGGTCGAGCTCTGCATGCACGTGGCGACGAACAGCGCGTGAAAGATCTCGACGTTGAAGATCACGAACTCAGGGAAGTAGTCTTCCGCGAGCTGGAAGGCCCAGCGGAAGGCGTTTTTGGCGAGAATCTTGAGCACGGGCAACCCCAGCGCAAAAGCCGCCTGCGCCTTGCCTTCAAGCCGCGTGAAGACGTGGTTGTAGCCCGGATACACGACCGTGAGCGAGAGCTGCACCACCACGACCTTGTAGAACGCCACGACTTCGCTGCGCAGCATGTGGTCGTGGCGCAGTTGGCGACCCCACTGGACGGCGACGCACGACCAGAAGAGCGCCTGCCACGCCGGCGCTCCGAAGAAGAGCGTGAAGGGTAGCGGGTACCCCACGAGCGAGGCCATGAGCACCGCGTAGGCCGTGCAGCCGACGCTAATGACTGTCGACATGCAGAGCATCGTGAGCACGGACGTATGTGCCAGTCGTGGTACGAACACGCGCAGTTGCTCGAGCAGCGTGAACGTGATACACACCGACACAAGCATGACACGCCACCATAACAAGTGGCTGTGCGCGAGCCCTTGGCTCGATGGGTTGAGCGGCACCATGTCGACGAGAAAAGTGACGGCAATGCAGGGCATAGGGGTCACGGCGAGCACAAGCGCGCACCATGCGAGGCTGTGCGAGGACGCATACGCGTGGAGCTGGAGCATGCGCTCGACCGAGTAGCTGCCGCTCAGTTCGACATGCACCGAGTCGTACGCGCGGCCCAGTCGTCGCCAGCACGAGTGGAGTCCGGTCGGTTGGGGCGTGCGAGCGAGAGCAGGGGAGCTAACCGTGGGACCGACAGGCTGCTCCATTTGCGCGTGGCTACTATGGATGGACGTCGACGCCGCCCACATTTTCGGTTCGTTCAGCACAGGAATAGTCGGGACGAATCCTGTATTGTACTGGTGGGGAGGGACAGTATCTCCAATCCTGAGAAAGCTAATTTGAGGAGCTTCCACTGACCCTCGTTCGGATTTAGAGTCGTGGGCGGGCCACACACCATAGTCAAGCAATGACTGAAACTGTCGCTATCCGCCACTCATGCCCACCATCAACCATCCAGTCCAATTTGGTCCCCTGGATGCTGGAGCGCCGCCTCTGCACCAATCGGCTTTGTGGTTACTACGCCGTTTAATCTCTCTCAGTCCAGGCGGAATCTGTAGTCGTGTTCGCTATCCACGAGTCGTTGGAAGTCTCTCTGTTGGCTGCTTCTGTGGTTGGTTGCGTACTGCTAAACTGATGGGTGAGATGGAGGGTACGACTCCTAGCCTGACCCACAAGAGACGACTCTCCGTTCAACCTCTCGATCCGATTTCGTCGACGTGTATATCTTGCCGATGCAGGAAACCGCGAGCTATCCACAGGGAGTAACCTCCTCCTACCAACCTCTTGAAGATCTATTGTGACCATCAGGTGCCACCACGTGAGGCATGCAACACAAGAACAAGTAGGATCTCACTTGGTGGTGGGATTCCAGTTACGCAAAACGCATCGGTGGTGGAGGCGGCGGCGGCGGCACGCCGACCCCATTCATCCCGGGCATTCCCCCCATGGCCAGTGATGCTGGCGGCGGCGGCGGAGGAGGAGGTGCCATGTATCCACCTGGCACGGGGCCGCCATAGGGGGCAGGCATCCCGCCCATCATGGCCATTGGCGGAGGTCCGCCGTACGCCGCTCCCATCGCGTCCGGTGGTGCACCCCCGGCGCCAAGGAAGCGCGTATTGGGCTTGAGCCGGTTCGGGTTCGTCTGCGCGAGCAGGCGCTCGGCCTCGGAGCCGTGGCGCTCGCCCTTGCTGTCGCGCTTGAACGCGTACTGCACGACGATCTGGCGATTGCACAAGTACTGACCGTGCATGCACTCGATCGCGAGGTCGGCGGCCTCGAAGCAGTCAAAGCTGATGAACCCAAAGCCGCGCGAGGCCTTGGTGTCTGGGTCGCGCATGATCTTGGGCGTTTCAATGATGCCGCCAAACGCCGAGAACGTGTCGTAGAGCAGCTTCTCGTCCACGTCGTGGTCTAAATTGCCGATAAACAGGTTCGCGCCAACGTCCAGATTCTTGCGGTCCTGCGACGCCTTCTTCACGCGCACGACCTTGCCGTAGAGCTGCACCATGTTCATGATCTTGATGGCGTAGTCGGCGCACTCTTCCGTGCGGAACTCGACAAAGCCATAGTTCTGGTGGCGGTTCGTGACCTTGTCAGTCGGCATGTGGACGTTGATGACGGATCCGGCCTGCACCATGAGCTCCCAGAGCAGCTCGTCGGTCACGCGGTCGTCCAGATTGCCCACGTACACGGTCGCGTCCTGGTTGCGCTGCTCGATCTGGGCCGACATCGTCTCGAGGCGTCTTGTTGGTTTTTGGGGTTCTTGGCAGTGTCCAAGAGGTCACTCATGTGGGGGAAGGACGACTTCTGTAGTTTTGCAAAGCGTTATGGGTATTTTAGAGGTGACAAACTAAGTATATTACAGAAATGGCACGCGTTTGTTCTCATTAGACTTCCCCACAACTTGTTGACCCGCGAAGGTATGAGAACGAAACCCACACCAGAATATAAACACCCTATTGAGAGAGCAGTGACAGTTGCAGCGGTACCATGTGATTGGTAAGCACGAGTAGAGCGTGGCGTTCAGTGGTG
>JAADVZ010000545.1:0-20995 GCA_023335925.1 Pythium phragmitis | reverse complement strand
ATGAACACAAGGACCAGCAGCCAAGTCCACCACCCAACCAATCGAGCAGACCACGCAGCACTCGCGGAACACCTCGGCACGGACTTCGCCCACTGGCAAGCCCACCACTACGCTCATCACATTGAGTAGGACAGCCCAAAGGCGGCTATAGGAACTCTAAAAGAGCAGTTCAATGGTACTCAGTTCATCATCTTTGTTCGCGTGGTACTCGTCGGTAACACGTCCCGTACCACGGCGTTCTTGAAGCGGAAGAAGATGGCGGCCGTGTAGGTCGCCTGGAGCGGCCGCTCAATGTTGACGTGGTTCTGGATCACGACGTGCTGATGGTCTCCCTGCTGCACTAGGCAGGTCGCGAGCGAGCGCTGCCGACCCACGTCCACGCTGCTGACGTTCTTGATGTTGTGCGGGAGCATTATGTCGCCGATCATCACGTTCCACGAGTTGTTGTTCTGCTTGTGGGTCGCGAGGTCCTGAATGATCCTGCTGAGATCGAATTGCGCGTTGAGCGACTGAATGATCGTGACGAGCGGCAGCGGCCGCCACGCACTCTTGCCCGACCAGTAGTCGTACTGCGTGATCTGCACAAAGTCGAACGGCAGGGCGGTGGCTGCCCGGCCTTGGCCGCGAGCGGCTCGAGCGGCAGTGTGATCCCCATGCAGCCCTCGCGGGCGGCACACTTGGCGCCGTGCGCGGCGGCGAGATCCTCAAACGTCCAGCTCAGGCGTCCGACTGTGAGTGAGTAGACGAGACGCATTTATACGAGCAGTGCCGTGACGACCTTGAGCGGATCCCCCAGTGCCGAGGCCACAGTGCCCAGTGCCCGAGTAGCTCGTCTTGTCGGCCTTGTTGAGGCGGCCGAGTTCAATGCCGCCGCGAAACACGAGCGTGAGCGTCACGACGGCGCGAGCAGCAGGAGCCGTCCGCGGCGAAGGGACAGCGACAGAGTCAGCGGCGGTGGTGGCGGTTCGGCCACACAGAGTGAGACCGAGTCGGCATCCAGCACAACAAAGGTTCGGGGCACAGGTGGGCGCGACTTGCGATCGCGAGCGTCGTCGGGATTCATATCAAGGTAGTCCCGCATCGCTGACATGGCGATGAGAAGGAGCGAGTGGGGGAGACCTTGAGGCTATCGTGTAAGAGTGCCTTCTTCCTTCGCTTCGTGAGGTTGGGAAAGCGAGACTTGAGCCGGAGGTGGTGTTTTTTGGACTGCGCTAGAGTATCCGCCCGTCACCAAGACATGGCTCCAGTGCTGTCGGCCGACCTGGGTCTTGTGGGTGCATAGTGCTGCACATTGCCACCAGAATCGGTACTGTACGCGGCAAATTTAAATCTTCAGAGAGTATGGGCACCGAACTCGGTGCGCTGGCTCGTCTGGTCGCTGGGGCGACTGCAAGTTGCAGTGTCTGGTCTCAGCAATTGAACTGCAGCGACTTTAGTACAGTTTGTCTCATGTTTCTTCGTATTAGAAATCATCATTCGCATCAGATCGACGACTACGCTGTACCCCTCCCTTTGCTTTGAGGCGGGGCAGATCGCATCACAACCTTGATCGCGTGCGCAGGGCCCCTAATTGAGGTGGCCGGATACGGTCATGGAGTACACTTCAAGTATTCGGGTGATCGCGCGTGTCAGGGCCTCTAATTGAGGTGCTCGTATGATATCTCATTCGTGACGGTGCCGCCGACTGACGTTCTGCTAGTGTTGGCTTTGGACGGAGTCATTTCATTGTTCATGGCGGCGTGGGAGGCCTGAGGCGGCAGTGCCATGCTCACGTTCCATGGCAAACTCCTCGTTTAGGCGGCGGCAAGTATTGTGAAGCTGCACCCGTCCGTTCAACAGCCTGCTGCAGCGTGAAGCTGCGCGTGGCCATTGAACGGCTACGACGGTTGCAGAATGGGGCATGATACTTTGACGTAGTATACTCATTTCGAACAACTCTATCTGTTGGTCCGTTGAACCCCAATCCTCTACATCTTCACTGGCACACCGAGTTGACTGCCCACCAAATCCTTGCTCTCGCGCCGCGTGAGCTGAATACTGCCCGACACTGGAGCGCCTTCTTCCATGAGCACGACCTCGGGCGAGGCAACGTCTGGCGTTTGGTGCTTGGCGCCGTCCAGCTCTGACGCCGGCAGCCTCGAGTACCGGCCATTCGACGTGGTCGCGGCCTCGCCATGCTTAATAAATGTATACAGCAGCATGCCGCAGGTCGCAACGACCAGCCCCACAACGTTGATGGGGCCGAGCTGGTCGCCGAAAATGGACACGGCCAGCAGCACCTGCGTGACGTCCTTGAAGCTACCGGCAATGCCCAGCGACAGCGCCGACGTCTTCTTGACCAACAAAATCTCGACGAAAATGAGCGCAAACGCAAAGCAGCCGCTCACGAAAATGAACGCGAGCGACTGCATGAGAAGCTGCGAGTCGAGCACAAACTTGGAGCGGAGCAGGTCGGCGCCTTCCGTGAGCACGGCAATGGGCAGTAAGCCAATGGCACTCGCTGGCGAGATGTAGTAGACCACAGCAAGGATGCGGTTGGACGACTCGTCCATTTCCGTGAGCAGCGACTGCGTGAGCACCCAGCGCAGCGTGCCAATGATCGAGGCCGCGAGCACGAGCACGAAGCCGTGGAGAACAAACTGCGTCGAGCCGTAACTGGCGAGCGCGATGCCCGACGAAATGAGCACGACGACACCAAAGAGCGCGCACGACGCGCGCTGGTGGCCGAGCCAGACCGAGAAGAGCAGGTTCCAGACGTTAGCGCCCGACTTGACGATCGTGTAGAAAGTCACCGTGATGTAGAAGAACGACCAGTTGGACAGCATGATGTCGAGGCTCGTGCAGAGCCCGATGGGCACGGCGAGCCGCCAGTACACGCTGCGCTTGAGAGCGCTCATTTTCACGGTGCTGCCAAAGTTGAAGAGCCGCGAGAGCAGACACTTAAGGACCATGTTGAGACACGTCATGGTCGTCGCGAACGGGTACCCGCCGTCGGCCCAGACACGAAGGAACCACTTGTTGAAGAGCGTCATGCCGATGCTGATCGCGTACCACAGAACAATATACACGCTGACGTCCAGCGCGTGGTGCAGCAGCTTGAGCCGCCGCCGCTGGGTCACGGACTGGGGCTGTTGGCGTAGCTTCCGTGAGACGATGCAGACGCCAAGCACGCGCAGCGCCAGCGCCAGCGAGAGCATGGCCGAGCAGGCCATCACCAGTGACGCGGTCTTGTCGCGCGCGTCATGCCCACGCGGCAGTGGCGCCAGCGACTCCGTGGGGAACGCCGGTCGCTCTGTCGCCATTTCCGATATGGTGGGCGTGATTGTGACATACACCCGTTTTAGTGACGTAGTCAGGCAGCGGTTTCGTACTTAGCATGCGGTAGCACAGTTCGACGAGAACTGACTTGCCACCTGACAGGTGGTGGCTCACGAAGCAGTCCAGTGCGACAGCATTGGCATGGCAAATGTACTCGCGCCCATACACTGTTCCATATACTCGCACATAATTTAGTACCGTCGAAGTGGTGCCAACCGTGCATGCGTGGCGAAACACTAGACTAGGATCAGAGCCCTCTTCATAGGGTGTGCTAACAGTTATAATAAAATGACGACTTCACCATGGCGTTGGCATGTGCACGCGACGATACTACAGGTTACTCCTTTCGTCCACAAGCTCAGTGACGATACCAAGTGGGAGAGTCGCGAACCGACGCCATCTCCGAAAATGGCTACAGTGGGCTACGGGATCAAATGACGAATTTCAGCCAATCAGCAGCCATTTGGTGTAATGAGGACCTCTTCCATTCAAAATGGCTCTCAGCATGGCGGGAACAGTTTGCATCGCCGCGTTCTCTCGCGAGATCGCACGTTTTCTGGGCGAAGAGGAACTCCAACGCCTATGCCAGGCATCTCGCCTTCTATGGTCCGTGTTCGAGCTCCGTGCTTGCCGTTCCGACTGGTGCAATCGAGCGCAAGGAGTCATATCACTGCTCCAGAACCAAGACGCGCTTGCGAGAGAGCTGCGCGCGATCTTGCAAAATGCACGAAAGTCGACATCGCCAACTGTGAAGAGCAGAGCAAGACGGTCAAAGAGCGGTTCGGCCCGCTTGCGTGATGACCAGATTCGATCGCTCGTGTTGGATCTTGTACTCGTGGGGCTGGGCGTGCGCGCGAGCTGCCTCGTGGATACCTGCCAACTTGACGAAGACGCCGTTCTCGCGATGACAAGCGCCTTCTTGACCCAGAAATCATGGCGCCCCTACGGAATGCGCCAACTCTTGGCAGTGCTGGTGGCTGGCAACGTGTTCTTCATTCACAAATCCGAGTTTGTTCGTCTCAAGTGCCTCGACTTGGCCACGGAGCTTCACAATGTGATCCTAATCAATGCATGCGGCGAGCTCAGGATTCCGAGACATATCTCAAATGCGACAGATGACAGTGGGGAGATTCGGCGCCGACTCGTGGATTCAACGCAGCAGCTTGTGGATATCGTGGTTGATTATTCACTGGGGCGGCGCCTCTCGCCCGTTAGAATCCAAACCAATGGAGTCTGTGCGACCGCCGTGGCAGGAGTTATACTTTGCTACCCCGTCATCTACCACGTCGGTGCCGCCAGCTTTACTGAGGTCAGCGATCCGTTCTGGACGACAAGTGACAACTGCCTCGGGATGCGCCCTCTCTTTCTGTTCCAGACCTCGCTCTCGTACGTACGCTCCCGTACCCCCAGGCATCAAACGGGGATACTAAAACTGTGTTTAGCCATAGGCCTGCGAACGCGACCGACTCGGGACTTGGAGTGCGAATCGCACTCCAGGAGTTTTCGATACCACAACAACTGGACTCAACCGATAATCTCCACGACGTAACAGTCGTCTCGTCAAAGAGGATTTTCGCTCAATGCAAACGCGCACTGGATCGAGCTATCGGTGGCTTAGAGAGCCTCTCTATTGGCGTGGAGGTCACGGCACGGACGCTGCCGCAAGTCGCACTGTGAGTTGGTTCAATGACTGAATCCGTCATTCTCAAAATAGACTGGTGATGTTTTCGTAAATAGTTATAGATTCACTCACTCAGATGGCTAAAATCATTCTCTTAGCTGGATGATACAGTAATTGGGCTATATGGCCATTCTCTGGCCAATAGGACTCATCACGACAAGACGTTAACTGGCCAAAATGCGGAGTATTCTCAGGGGGGTACATTTTGTACCCTGCTTGACTTTGAGGGGCGCGGTTACACTTCCCCACTTTTTCCCCTCAAAAGCATCCCAGGCTGCAACGTCGCGGACCAAGAGGATCGCAAGCGCGGGGGAAACAAGTGGCAACATCGACGCGTAGCGGCGCCGTGGAGAGGATATCGTTCACCCAATACCGACGAAGAGAAGCGCCCGTGCTGAAGCTATCGATCCGCGCAAGCACGAGCGCCAGCAGAGCCAAACTCGAGCCAGAGGAACGCGTTGAATCCAGAGGGGAACTGTCACAATGGGGGCCGCACCGTCGTCATCACACAGCAGCGGCGTCTGCAGGCCATGTACGCCCACCAGGTATTGGTGGATCAGTCTACAGGGCGTGTACTTACTCTTGCGTATGTGTAGTCGTGCCGGCGGAATTCGCTGTCGCGTGGTTGACCTTCAAGGTGCGTTGGGTCACCATCCCCTCATTGCCGAGAATCCTCAGCACATCTTACAATGATGTCGTCGCTGGCTGTAGGGCGACTTGGTGGAGAATACGGACCACCGCTACGTCGCCAAGAAAGACGGCTTGCTTTCGTCCAAGCTACTCCAGCGGCTCTACGGCGGTGCGTCATCCAATGGATACACCTCTCATATTGCCTCAGGTTACTCATGTATGGCGTCCCCTATGGCAGAGGCGACGATGAAGATCTTTGCTGACGAAGAAGGCGACTTCATATCGCGCGAGATGTTTGTTTGCTCGCTTGCACTGTGTTACGAGTAAGGTTTGTGAGGAGAAATCTGTCGGAAACTGTGGCTAACGTCGAGACTCGTATCTCTGGATAGAGGCAATACCGAAGATCGCATCAGCTACATTTTTACGATGTACGGCATCATTTACGGCCTCGAGCGGTACGTGGAGTTGGATTCGTGTACTCCATCTTCATGTCGGCGCTGACACCTGGTGACCTACAGTGAGAATGAAGGCTGCATGTTGAAGAAAGACTATGTATACGTGCTCCAGTACCTTGAAGGCTACAATTCCATCCCCAAGGTAATGGGTGTGTCCCATGGGGATACCTTCAGATGAGCATGTCTCATGGAGAGTTTTGTTTCCACGTAGAAATTCTACGCGGCGTTCGACGAGTGTCTTGTAGCGCCCAAGGGCATGCTACTGAACTCCCAGTTTATCGAGTGGGTCCGTAAATACCCCGTGCTCATGGAGGTACGTTGATGGACATTATCAGTGCAGCTTGTCAAGAAGACTTATCACATGCCCCATATTTCAACAGTTTCTCGCCAGCCACTTGCCCCCCGCGATCTCAGACCCCTCGACGCCGTTGGGGTATCGATCTAGTGAAGATTTCTCACGAAGGTGCTTTGGTCTCCCTCCGTTATGAACTTGACCGTTTTGTTGATTTCTCACGAGCTTCGTTGTGTCCCAACCAGTGACGCTCTCAACAGCAGTCCATCATGTCGCGATCGAGAAAGGAGCGGTGCCGGAGGGTTTGGCTCATTTGACTTCATTGGCGGTGACAGCGGCGATGAGTCGGACGAGGTTTATGACTCGGATCAAATCGACGACATGGACGAATTTGGCGAATTTCAGAGCGCCCCCATGACGGCAACCCACGGCAGCGGAGACTATGGTGATGCCGGTGGTGGTGGAGGAGACGGATCAGATCGAAGTGATCTGGAAGACCTGGCTGGCGCATCTTCTCATGGCGTCCCAAGAGCTACATCGGATCCGGTGGTCGGCACGGCCAGTGCGTCGCGGGGCCCAAGGAAATCACGTGGTGTCCGCAAGATGCGAAACCTCACAAAGACCCTTGGCGGCAGCATCTCCAAGGTTGGGAATGTCGGACGTACGATCTTGCATGGCAGGGGATCCTTAACCTCACTAGCGGATGCGACACCCGCCAGCCAGGGCGATCCGGCCTCATCGAACCTGATGAAGGCCGGGTACTCGTTCTCGTCTGAGTCCCAAATCAGCAAAAACTATGTCGCCGGGTATCTACACAAGATCAGCGATGGCAAGTGGTCGAAACGGTCGTGGCATCGGCGGTGGTTCGTGCTCGATCGTCAGCAAGGCGTGCTCTCGTATTACCGATTGAACCCGGCGAACCACATCACGGCGACGCCGCGTGGGAATATTGTGCACATGGAGGACGATGGTGAAAGCGACATCACGCCATCACAAGCATACATCTCCAAAGACCATGGCACGACCCCCATGGTTGGGGAAGTCGAGGCAGCGAGTGAGGCAACAGTTTTAACGCCGAAGGGTTTCACTGGTGGTGGTACGGCTCCCCCCACCGCGAATGGCTTGGACAAAAACCACCCGCATCACATGCTGTATCTGAACAAGTCGCATCCATTTTACCGCGGCGAGCTCAATCTCAACACGGAGAACGTGTCGCTGTTGTTTGAGAAGTCGCTGGCGCGCAACGCGCCGACCAAGTTTTTCTTTCAAGTCTCGACGCTGTCGCTTCAAGAAATCGACTCAAAGCGGGGCATCCAGTACAAGCTTTGCGCCGAATGCGAAGAAGATTTCGACCAGTGGACCCTGGCGATCGCGGACGTCATCAACCGGAAACATGTTGTTCAGAGAACAGGACCGACAGTATCGCACCAGCAACTATACCGACAGAGATTGATTGAAGAAGAGAACCGAAAGCAAGAAGAAGAAAAACTCAAGCAGCAAGCGAACGGGGCAGTGCCTTCGAATGGCAGCGCCATGAAACCACCGAGTCAGCCAACGACCGCTTCGACTTTGTCTACCAATGCCAAATCGTCCACAAGACCGAAGGCATCCGATGACAAGCCCTCCGTTTCTTCCTCTGTGACTAGGAGGAGGAGGTCATCTAGGTCGAATGCGCCTCCCCGCATTGTCACCTACTCACCGTCCGCCGTGAACGCGATGCCGCAATCGCAATGGAAGCTCCAAATCAACATTGAAGGATCCAAACAGTGCATGATCGCCGGGTTCATGATCAACATTGTCGCGCTGAAGTGTGTGGCGCCAGAGCACGCACTGTGGAAGTTGCTCGTGTGTGTGGGCGTCACGTGTGCGTACATTGCGAGCATCTACGATCCGTCATCATCAAGACGCGCACCGCACGATCGCCGCATGAGCGAGGGTTTGATACCGGGCATGCTGGATGCGAATGTGCTGGCTACTGACCACTCCGAGTGTACCGATCCACAATCGTGCTGTCTCCACAAGATCCAGACCTTATCGGAGACCGGCCAAGCGGCAGACACGAATGGCATGGTCACGCCTCCTGCCGGTTATGTGCTTCCTCCTATGGGCGGCTTCAAAACATTTCCGCTCGGTATGTCAATGGTACGCTCCGAAATGACGCTTTCGGGCAAATCGAGCAAGGTCCCCCAAAGCTGGACGACGGCACGCGGCGAGACGTTCCAGATTCGCAGCCAAGACTACAAGAAGTCCAAGCGAAAGGAGCCGTCCAAGGGCGCGCTATTCGAGTTCCTGGGCGCCGACCTGCTTCGCACCGACGGCAAAGTGGATCTCGTCTCCCAGCGCATCGAGCTTCCGGAAGAATACGCCAACGACAAGGTGTTTATCATCAACGCACAGCTGCCGTCGTACGGACCGAGCGTGTGGGGCGAGTCCAGTTATGACGGGCCTGGCTTTAGTCTTATTCTCTGCTGGAAGATTCCCCCCGAGATTTGCGAGGTAAGGTCTCTTGCCAGGTCTGTATTCTCTTCTTTACGGACTCTAATCAGTGTTTTCTGTGTCCATAGGAATTGAAGGACCCAAAATCCAAGGAGCTGCGTCTCTTCAAACGATTCCAGGAGGCGGGCAGCGACACGACGCTGACAGATCGCTTCAAGGTCATTGCCCAAGTCACAAACCAAGACGAGTGTGGGCTTACGGGCATGGCCAAGAAGCTGCTTGTGGGCCACAACGCGACGCCCGTGCTTACGCGGCCGCAGCACCGCATCTACCATTTCAATGACGGCAGCACCGAGATGGTCGTGGACATCCACGCCTTCTCGTATATTGCGCGCCGCGGCATCCACATGCTGCTCGACAAGTGCGCCAAGCTCGTGATCGACGTAGCCTTTGTGCTCCAAGGAGAGACCGAGGACGAGCTGCCCGAGCGCGTGCTCGGCTGCTGTCGACTCGACTGCGTCGACGTGGCCAAGGCCATGGACTTTCCCAGGTAAATGCACCCACCCAAGTGGAATCGCAAAAAAAAAAAAGCGTTCTTAAAAGTGGCGGATAAATGGAATTGTTTCATTTTTGTGGGCAATACGTCTGCGAAGCATCCGCCTCTAGCGAGAAGCGCTGATAGAAAGACGAAGATGTGGTTGGAAGAGGTCAGTAAACCTTGTTTGTACATCAGGAATGGAAATCAGACCCGAAAGATGGTTAATTTTGGTAGGTATTCATCACCCCTGCTTCCATGCAGATACAGTCCTACACTCGCGTATGCTCAGAGTAAAAGTCTCAACAACCAGGCTACTACCCCTGGATTCAGAAACTCTAGTCTGAAAATGAAAAAAGTGGATCATCATCGCATACGCCAAGAGACACATACACACATGCTCACCAACGGCACCTACACACCAATCAACGTAGCGCCGTCGCGCACTTTCGTCCTGTTGGAAACTTTCTGGAATGAGAGGACAAGTGGGCCGAACGCCAACAGAAAGAGACCTTGGCCAACAACCAGTCGTTCTGTTGGTCGTTGGCACCAACCAACGAAATAATTTCCACCAATCGTTGTTGACTACTTATTTATCCAATCCGATCGCATAACGCTGTTGTTAGGGCTAGGTGCACCACCGATATTTTCGGCTGGACAGAAGATGGCTACACTTTGGCCATTGTTCAGAGCTCATAACGGAGATGACACAGGGCTTCTCCGGCGGGTTCTTCCTGCCGGCGCAGCGGTCCGTGCACTGCAAAGGAGGCTTCTTCTCCTCTGCGACGCGCACTACAGCACCGGCTGATGTAACTGGATACAATGCTGCCTCGTCCAGAGCGATGGCGCCGTTCCCCGTGCTATTCACTCTGCCGCAGGTACCCCCAGCGGAGAGCACGCCGGATGCTGGAAACACACTACATCCCAAGCCGCGAAAGAGCAGAATATACGATCCACATGAAGGAGAAGAGGGCTGGGAGATGGAGAATGAGGAGAGCAACACGCACCAGCAAGATGCCGAGCCAGAGTGGATCATTAAACGACCAGCGGCTACAACATCCCGGTTCCTACACGGCCGCCTACTGCAGCAGAAGCAGCAAGCAAAGAAGAGCGATCGAGTGGTACCACGAGGACCAAGCAGCCGAGGCAACAATGCGAGTCGTGAAGCAACAGTGATACCTCGCCAGCAGGCGATTCGAGAGCTACCACAGGGACCTCCACCGACAGGAAAAGGGGACATCAACACCAAGTTTGAGGTACATTTCTAGCTCGCTAACGCCGACGAGAAAAGCTGAGCGAGCAATATATGAATCACAGATCGCAATGAAAGAGCTCCACCAAATCAAAGACGAGTTTGATCTCAAGAACCAACGGTAGGTGGACTCTCAGAGATCGAACGCACTCGACAACACATTTTACAGAGCTGTCCTTTGGCTAGGCAATACTCTGCGCCAGTCCTACCAGCCAGACAAAGCGGTGGAGCTGGAGCCCAGAAGAGTCTTTCTCCTCCCATTGCCAGTGCACCTCCACCAAACTCAACCGCGAGTCCGAACCAGCCAGGAGAACCACAAGACACACCGACAGCCCAGGGCGATTTGCAGTCGCCCCGCCAGCGGCTCCAAATCGCCGAAATGGTCATGCGCAAGCTCTACAAAAAGAATCTGCAAACTGAGCAGGAGCTGACAGCCGCCAAAGCTGAGAAAGAACAGCTAGCGACCAAACTCGCCGAGTTACAAGCAGGCAAGAACTCGTGTGAGGAGACACCGGGGCCACGTCCGGATGCGGCTTCCTCATCTTCTCTATGTTGCCCACGCTGCGCGATGACCAGCGCCGTTGGTGCCGCGCTTGCCAATCCTCCGTCGATGGAAACGATCTCGCGCATCGATGGTCAACAGCTCGAGTACTTGCGCCACTTGGCCGCCGAACAGGACCGCACGATCACGTCACTCAAGCGACGGATCGAAGAGCTTTCGTCTCAGCTCATAACCACCAAGCAATCACCCGCGAGTAGTCATAGTGGCAAGACGGCTAAGCCATCCACGTCAACCCCACGCCACGTGAGAACCAAGCTGCAGACAAAACTCAAGGACGCGCTGAGCGAATCGGAGCGTCAGAAGTCCAACTACCTTACGCTCAAGCGCGACTTTCAGCACCTGCTCGCACTCAAGACAAAGACGCTGTCGTCTAACCCCACGCAGCTCGATGCGAGCGCCAGGCAGCTCATCGCGCTCATGGACAAGCAGCTTCAGCAGCTCGAGAGTGAGCACGTGCGGAATCTGTCGCTGTACAACTCAAAACTGTACGCGAGCGAGCAGCAGAGTTGCGAGTCGTACGCGCAGCAGCGGCTCCTCGAGGACGAAATGCAACGCGTCGCAAACGACGTCCAGCAGCGCGACGCGCTCGACGTTGAAATTGAGCAATGCATGGCCAACGTCTTTGAGCGGCTCCACCACGTCGAAAGCGAAAACCTCCAGTTGAAACACGCCATCCAGTCGTGCCAATCGTCCAATTAAAATCCAATCCAATTATTTCTGGAGCTCGGTCGTCCAGATGAGCGGCTCCGAGCACTCGACGGTCACACGCGAGTTGTGGAGCACGTGGTTGGACGTGCTAATGAGCCCGCCAAACCCCATGGCGACCGTGCCGTCCAGATCCCACTTGAAGCCGCTCGTAATCGTCGACTTGCACGCACCAGCGAGCGGCACGAGTCCGCACGTGCGCGTTTCAAACTCGAAATTCGGTTCGATCACGTGGTGGACGCCAGGCACGAGGAGCCGCACGGTCGTGTCCTCGGAGAGCAGCACGATCGACTCGAAGACGCTTCCCCAGCGGAAGAGCGCGTTGATGTTCTGGATCTCCTGGTCAAAGCGCCCGCCCATGGCACCAAAGATGACGACCGTGAACTTGTCGGTCTCGTCTTGTTGAAGCGTCTGCAGCAGCTGGAGACACTTGTCCAGATCGTTGCTGTCCTGGTCCGGATCGTGGAGAACTTGGGTGCCCTTGGCCGTGTAGAACGCGCGCACATCGTCGCGCAGCGAATCCAGATCGCCTTTAATATAGTGCGGCACGGCGAGCGCCTGCGCGTCGACCTGGACGCTGCGATCGTAGAGGCGGTTGGCGCCGCCGTCGGCGCAGAGCGTCACGTGCGCGTTGCTCCAGAGGTTCCAAAAGAGCGCGGTTGATTGGTTGCGCGTGTGCGCGTCCACGTGCGTGTGGATTTTCCACGACGGGTGCGGCGCGTTGAGCAGCAGCACGGCGAGCCGCGACACCGACGCGCGGAACGCCGCCGGATCGGACCAGAAGAGGTTCGAGTGGACCCGAGTGGGCAGCGCAGACGCGGACGAGGACGTCGTCATGGTAGAAAGGCGCGTGCTTTGAGGACGATGAAACAAGGAAGAGAAGCGGATGCCGCGCATCCAGTTGATGATGCCGTTGGGTTTCTCTGGGACGAGGCTTGTTGGGAATGCCAAAGAAAGTGGGTTCGATGACCCATTATCCAACATAGGGAGTTGCAGATCGCAATTATTTGTTGCATAAAGTGTATTTGCATTATTATTGGGGCATCTCTTCTGCATCCCGATCTCATCACCCGCCGCTGGATGGACATTATCTCGGACATTATCCCTGAGCCTTCCATGATCATGTGGCGGGTGGGCATCCGAAGCTTTGGGCGAGGGATATCGGTTTGATACCGGTGGATGATACACCGAACCGGTTTGAGTCGAGTCTGAACAGTCGCCAGGACATTCATTCATTGTGAAGACATCCGGAGCTGAGGAATTGCGAACCGGCTCTCAATGACAGCCCACCATCCCAGATGGCGCTGGAGCGAGCGTTTGCTTGATATTCCAATTCGCACGTTTGCGACGTACACAACAGGTACGCAGTGTACAGAACGCTGACGAAAGTGACTGTATTGTACTGTGTCCACCTGAAAAACAGAGTGCCCCTAAACGTCCGGTGGTCCATCTGTCTGTCCCACCGATCGATTTCATACTCATTCGTTGTGTTGCGGTGGTCCAGTGTCCAGAGTCCGGACTTTGACCGCTGGCTCTGGAGAATTCTGAGACACAAGTCTGCCAAATGCACTGAGTCAGGACAGGACTCGTCAAAATTCTTGAAGCCACTGCGGTTCAGCTCCGCCATATTGTCTGGTGACTGCTCCATCTTGATCTGGCGATTGTCATCTTGTGGAGGCTCCTACGAATCAGCCACTTCTCTGGACAGCAACACAGCCCTTACTATCGGTAACACTGAGTAAGTTATGTGTAAATACGTGTTCACAATTATCACAGTGTAAAGTCTCCACGTCCACATGCTCTGGATAAAATCCAGTGTTGTCTGGCGCTTCAGGACCTGGTGGTCGCCCGTTTTTCCATGATTCTTGAGCTCAGCTATCCGAAGGTATCTGCTGCGCTGGCATGGACAAGGGTGAGGGGGACCGGCGCGCCCGTGGCCCCTGGATTCATTGCACAATTTCGGGTCTCCTCCCCAAGTCTCCTACAGCCCTCTACAGCACACTACAGCCTTTCTCCCTCCTTCACAATGGTTGCCATCAAGTTCGCTCTCGTCGCTGCGCTCTCGGCTGCTCCTGCTGTCTTTGCCTACGAAAAGTACCTCGCCACGCTCCCGAACGGTTCCGGAATGGGCAAGAAGCTCGGCCACACGGCGGATGCCTACACGCCGTTCGGTGAGCTCTACAAGTCCAAGGGTGGTGCCTGGGCCACGCTCTGCAAGGAAAAGTTCCCCGGCTCGTCGGTCTCGGTGGGTGCGGCGCTTGGTGACCCGTGCTGCAAGTGGACGAGCGGTGCCGCCCAGGTGACGCTCTCGGCCCCCGACACGGCGGCCAAGGAGTGTGCGGCTGCCTCGCCTGCCCCGGCCGCTTCCTCTGCTGCTCCTGCTGCCGCTCCTGGCCCGGCCCCCGTGCCGGCCGCTGCTCCTACGCCTGCCCCTGCCGGCCCTGGTAAGGTGCTCCCCGCTACGATCCCATCGCCCGCCCCGGCCAGCGGTAACGGTACCAAGCCCGCCGTCCCTGGACCCGCGCCTGCCCCGACCCCTGCCAGCAGCGGCAAGGGCACCGGCAAGGCCACTGGCCCGACCAAGATCTGCACGTAAGCGATTCCTATCCTACGTATCCCGTCGCTGTCTCCATAGAAGCTCCGAGTTACCTCACGGTCGTCTGGTCGCCCGAAGCAGAGCGCATCGCGGCCAGCGGCTCGAGTGTTCGTTCCCCCATTTTGTTCGTAGTGTTTCTTCCTGTCGAGGATGCGTCTTGGCGTAGTGGAAATACCTGGAGAGCGCACGAAGCTCTCTTTATCACTCTCATACCATCCAGTATTTTGCCGCCACTTGCTGTGTTCTTGTGTCTTGTCGCTGTGAGTGCGTTTAGGTTCTTGAAATCCTTCTCTTGTCGCCTTCATTGTTGGTCACCAGCGAGAACGATACTCGTAGGTCTCGAGTGAAACAGGAGCAGCACGACCGAGAGACTAGACGCCCACACCCCACAGCCCGACCCACGGCACGCACGACGTCGCAGACGGCGGCAGGTTCTGTGGCACGACAGATTGCTGAGATAGATCTTTAGTCGAGAATCTGTTCACGGAGGCCCGGCCTAATCTCGCGAGGGCACGGCCTCGACGCCCGAAGCAACGAACATACGGGTCTTCTTCAGGGCGGGTTCATACGGGCTGTGAAAATAGTTGCGGTGTGAAACTGGAGGTGAATTCGACAATGGCAGTGTTTGAAGAGCTGAGG
The DNA here is from genome assembly GCA_023335925.1 of Pythium phragmitis. Classification (NCBI taxonomy): domain Eukaryota; phylum Oomycota; class Peronosporomycetes; order Pythiales; family Pythiaceae; genus Pythium; species Pythium phragmitis. Next base: position 5,894 of record JAADVZ010000545.1, on the reverse strand, counting down.
TTCTCCCTCCTTCCGAGGTCAAGTCGATGTCCGCCCCTGGAAAAGAAGGGATTCTGTACTCTTCCGATGGTATCTACTGGATCCGGGAGAGGCGTTCCGACCCCGAAAAGGAGCTGAATAGGATATTGATAGAGCTGGCGAGGTTGGTGGTGCAGCATTATCCATTTTACTGTGGCCTCTTGCGGCGTTCCCCTGCGCGGCGTTCCCCCACCCAGAACTCGTACTTACTCTGAGTCTCAACATAAAAATACCAAAATGCGATTTTTTATAACTCTGTACTCTGACAAAAATTCACTTACATATGCTATTTTCGTCAAGATCTGAAAGGTTACCACCACTTTTGGAACCATCCATCTGTGGATGATTCGAGCCTCAGAGGAAAAGCGAGTGCCCACGCCATGGGCCACTCCACTGCGGACTTCGTGCGTTCTACCACCTCAATGTGAGTCTCCATAGTACTTGACGACCGTTCGCGGCATAACATACAGAACCTTGCTCTCGCTAGATACGAACTCACAATGGTCGAGAGCCTGAACTCGCTCTTTCGCGACGCTCCGATCGTACAGACTTTTCGTCAGCGGAGATCCTCTCCAGGATCCACTTGGCCCCCCAGCAGAATGCAGCCTAGCACCCACCCTTCCAATTTCTATCATTATCCAATTTGCCTTGAGTCTCCGACCACCACCTTCACAGCATTCCACCAACTACACTCATCATGAAGACCTTCGCTGTGTTCGCTGCTACGGCCCTTGTTGCCATGCTCTCGCTCGACTCTACCTCGGCCATGCGTGCCTACCTCAAGAAGTTCCCGAACGGAGAGGCCGCGTTCACGCAGGCGCTCGGCCACGTCGGCTCCACAGAAGAGCGGAACGCCTTTGGCAAGATGTTTGCGGCTGAAGGTGCCGACTACACTGCCAAGCTCTGCAAGTCCACGTTCCCCGGCACGCAGATGACTGTTGGTGAGGCGTTCGGTGATCCGTGCTGCACGTGGAAGGCGGGCGGCAAGCCCGACTTCACAGTCGCGCCGTTCACGACGCCGACGGACAAGAAGGTGTGTGCTGCCAACGCCCCGGCTGCTTCGTCCGCCGCCCCTGCCGCGTCGTCCGCAGCGCCTGCTCCTGCCGCGTCGTCCGCCAAGCCCGCTGCTGCTCCTGGCCCGGCCACACCGACCCCTGCCGCGTCTTCGGCCAAGCCTGCGACTGCTCCCGGTGCGCAGGTGCAAGTGCCACCGCCGGCGCCGACGCCTGCTGCTGCCGGCCCTGGTAAGGTGCTCCCCGCTACGATCCCGTCGGCTGCCCCGGCCAGCGGCAATGGTATTAAGCCCCTTGTGCCTGGACCTGCGCCTGCCCCGACCCCTGCCGGCAGCGGTAAGGCCACCGGCAAGGCCACTGGCCCGACCAAGATCTGCACGTAAGCGATTTCCAGTTTACGTATTCTGTCAATGTCCCGATAGAAGCTTCGAGTCGCCTCGCCGCCGTGTGGTCCCCCGAAGCATTGCATATCCCTCATTTTGTCCGTGGCGTCCCCCGTTCGTGTCCGTGTATGTGAATGTGTGTTGCAATGGAGACCACACGAGAGCGCACGAAGCTCTATCACTCTGTCATCCAGTACCTTTTGTATCTTTCGCTGTAATACGCAGTTTTGCCAAAAGAAATGCATTTTGGCTGTTTAGAACCTTCCTCTCGTTTCCGTCCGTATGTGGCAGCAGGTATCATACTCAGCTCCTCACGCTGTTGGCGCGAGTGGAGCCACACCGCCACGCTCCCCACACACGCGGCACCGGAAACGCAGCAGCGGATTGCGCGACTGTGGGTTGCCATCTTCAACTGTGAATGTGCCCATGTGACAATGCGAGCCACAATGTCACTAAATCTACAACAGGAAAACACTGGCTCACCAGATGACCCCTTTTGAGTGCCATAGCACGCATCCTCGTTGCTCATTGTCAAAATATGATTCGATTAAAAAGGATTGTAGCAAAAATAGGTGGCAATCGACGCAAATAACGAGTATACAATGGCAATTTGCACCCTATTGTGGTATTTTGGACCGTGATATAGAATATCGCCATTGACTTGAACTTGCTCGTGAATGCAAATCGATGACCGTCCGTCGAGTGTGCGTCGAGAGCACAACGCCGCGCGCCGATTGGTCAGCTCCTCACGCGCCAAGCGCCACGCGCGACTTCGGCCACTTCGAATGGTTTCTTATTTGCCTCTCCAGTGCAGTCATTCTCGAATCTCCACTCATTCCAGCACCCGCATTTAGTCGGATTCTCTCGCCACCATGGTTTTCAACCACGTCTCAAACCCGCACGTCGAAGAGCTCAGCGCCGACGTCATGTACCATCTCGGGCTCACGTACGACAAGGCCGAGCGCGACAAGATCACGTCCCTTTTCGGAGACGTCAAGTTTTTCATCACGGGCGGTAGCAACGACCGCATGACGGCGTTTGCCACGACCGCGGCCAAGGAGCTCGGCATTGAGACGCCGTATGGCTACGCGATCTCGCCCATTGGCAGCACGGCGCGGTACAAGATCTACAAGGTCGGCCCCGTGCTCATTGCGAGCCACGGCATGGGCCAGCCGTCGGTCTCGATCTTGCTCCACGAAGTCACCAAGCTGCTCGAATACGCCGGCGCCAAGGACGCCGTGTACTTGCGCATGGGCACGTCCGGGGGCGTCGGCGTCGAGCCAGGCACGGTTGTGATCACATCCGAGGGCGTCAACAACAAGATGGAGGCGGTTCACGCCGTCGAAGTGCTCGACCGCACTGTGCTTCGTGCGTCCATGTGCTCGCCCGAGGTCGTCGAAGGACTCGCGCAGGCCGCGCAGCAGCTCGCGTTTGAACATGCCGTCGGCAAGACGCTCACGTGCGATGACTTCTACGAAGGTCAGGGCCGTCTGGACGGTGCGATCTGTGAGTACTCGCTCCAAGACAAGATGAACTTCTTGCAGACGGCGTCAGCGGCGGGCGTGCGTAACATTGAGATGGAAGCGCGCGGCTTTGCGGCATTTTGCCACCGACTCAATATCCCCGTGGGCGTCGCCTGCGTGGCGCTGCTCAACCGTCTGAACGGCGACCAGGTCACGTCGCCCCACGAGACGCTCGTCGGGTACGAAGAGCGCCCCGCGCGGATCATGCTGCGCTTTGTCAAGAACCGGCTCGGTCTCGCATAAGGTAAGGCACAGATCAGCAGGCAACCAGCTCCAGAAATGAACAGAAGCACAGGCGCGAGACTCTGGTCTGTAGAATACGACTCCTTTTTTTTTTTCTTTTCAACATGGACATCCTGCTGTCAAACGGATCACTGCTGTCCGCTGTGCCTCTTGCCGCTGTAAAGGGGACCTGCGCGAATGAAGAGATGCTTTGGGACACTGTCTCAGGAAGATCTCTCACTAGGCAGTACTGAACAGGCCTCTACACTGGATATCTATGAATATACGTTGCGACTCGCGGGGGCGCATAATCGTCACCTTGGAGAGCTGCTGATAACGTTTTGCCAGTGCGACAGGCAGTGACCATTCGGCGATGTCGCCTGGCGAGTCATTGAGCTCTCTACGACGCGTTCGGGATGGAGCAGAACGGAGATTCATACTACGTAGTATGAGAGACAGATTCCCCATCAACTAACTGAAGCTGCATCACTTGTAGAGGAACAGTGCACTTCGCGAGAAGTGCACTGTTTTATTAGACATGAGTTGATTCGACGCCGTGTTGGTTTGCCAATCAACAATAACTTCAGCCACCTGCCCATTCAAACACCACCAGTACCACCGACCTTCCGGTGGTCTCCACAAGGTCAGAGGAGTCAGCTTTCGACTGTTTTCGTTTGAACGTGGATTACGCGAATTTGCCTTCACGGCCTATTTGCCTTCGGATCGTGGCGGTCGCGTCATTCTCAGCAGACCGGACCTGTCACTCACCCCGCACGTGGCGCTCATCTGTAAAGGACTTGGCTGCACCCAAAGGGCGCACGTATCCTACAGAGTCCCAATCCTGCCACACGGCAGGTGGCGCCACAGAGACCACAAGAGCCAGAACGCGACCGCGCTACGGTACTTGGCTTCAAACCTAAAATGGATTCCGTTGGTGCTGTTTGGCTCTAAAAACGAGTTCTATTACACGGAGACTCCCCCTCGCGGAGACCATATTTAATCGGTATTATCTAGAAAAAAGCGCAAATACCGGTAAAAGCTTTTTAGTTTCCTTCGCACCTCTACCGTCGTCCGACTACAGTGTACTCTGTGGACCGGCTGTTGGAAACTCGCTCTCGCATACTGATCCAGTGCAAGATGCACTCCCGGATTTGGTCGCCCGCCTGCAGAGTACTACCCGCATCGTCCATTTCGATTTTCGCCTTCGACCTTCCACGGCCTTCCCTTACAGAAATCAACCGTTCCACTTCGCCTATCTCATCATGAAGACGTCTGCTGCCATCGCTGCTACCGCCCTTGTCGCCATGATCTCGCTCGACTCATCCTCGGCCATGCGTACCTACCTCAAGAAGTTCCCGAACGGTGAGGCCGCGTTTACGCAGGGGCTCGGCCATGTCGGCTCGACCGAGTCGCTTAATGACTTTGGCAAGATGTTCTCCAAGGAGGGCAACGAGTACACAGCGACGCTTTGCAAGGCCACTTTCCCGGGCGCGCAGATGACTGTTGGCGAGGCGTTCGGCGACCCGTGCTGCACGTGGAAGGCCGGTGGAAAGCCTGACTTTACAATCACGCCGTTCACGACGCCGACCGACAAGAAGGTGTGTGCTGCTAACGCCCCGGCGGCCCCGGCTGCTGCTCCGGCCGCTGCTCCGGCCGCTGCTCCGGCCGCTGCTCCGGCCGCCGCTCCGGCCGCCGCTCCAGCTGCCGCTCCTGCCCCGGGTCCTGCCCCTGCGGCTGCGCCCGCCGCCGCTCCGGCTGCTCCTGCTGCTGCTCCGGCTGGCAAGCCGATCCTCCCGAGCAAGTGCGGCGTCAAGAAGGAAGCCAAGAGTCTCGAGGATGGCGAGGACGGCGACTACGAGACCAATGAATGAGTTATCGTGTGATCGCACCGCCTCGCGACTGGGGGTTTCTCGACGCGGTGTCACTACATACAGTACAGCAACTGTGACCAGAGCGACGGCGTCTTTCCCAGCCAGTGACGAGCTGGCTCGTTGTGTTACCCATTTTGCCTTATTGTCACCTACATGTTCGTGATTTTCCAATACAAAGTGACGTTGTTTGTTCCCCTTTCGATCTCGTTTTCCATCCTGGATGGTGTTCATGGCGGAAATTGCCAGTTGGAAGAACTGGCTTGGGGATGGAACAAGTTGAAAAATCGACCTCGACAAGATGTATTAATAGTAATTTAGAAGAGCAAAAAACACCAGTTAGTCTGCCGTTGGCAAAAATACCACAGCAAACATCTTGAGTCTGAGCTCTGCCACAGATTATTACTGTACTGTATCAATTGTGCGCGCCGCTTCGACCTGTGAAGGATTCCGTGACGTACATACTCCTCAGTGCCTCATCGACCCCGATCTTTACAGACCTAGAAAAACTCTATTAACGCACTCCAATTTGCAGTCCTGGCAGACTTCCGCTGATTCGGCCTTTTAGAACATAATCACTATTTTACAAATTGTTTTACATATTGTTTTCAGGGTGACCCTGGCTCCTACGTACTACCGTATCAAATACAGACCCACAATGTAAGAGCCGCCTATCGGAAACTCGCTCTCATGCGACGCTCCAATACCAATACTCGGCGACCGAACGCCTCGTCCGGATCAAATAGCCCCCACCAGAATGCTGGGAGTCTCAAGTGTCCCCTTCCCACCCATTGTCATTATCCAATTCCCCTTCCTCACACCAATCCACCACCGACTCTAACGATGAAGACCTCCGCTGTGTTCGCT
>JAADVZ010000544.1:0-20997 GCA_023335925.1 Pythium phragmitis | reverse complement strand
CTCCACGGTCTCGAGATGTTCCCAAATGGTCCATGGAAGGAAGTAGCTAAGGTCGTTGGCACCAAGTCGACGCGCCAGACCATGACGCATGCACAGAAGTACCGTCAGAAGATTGAGCGTCGCATGCAGGCAAAGCCGAAGGCGTCCAAGCAGCAGCCCAAATCGCGACGCCGAGCTCTGCAGTCGGTGGCTGCTACTAACCGCCAGACAGCTACCACCGCCTTTGAAGCTGTGATGCCGCCAGGCGGCTCGACTATGGGCTTTGTGGAATGTTTGCTTTCGCACAATCCCATCAAGCTTGAGGGGCTGCCCCATGCGGTTGCGAGTCCGAATGAAGTGTTTACGGATGCGTTTGACACGAGCTTCCTCGACCTGGAATTCGACATGCTTCTCACAAGTTTGCATCCAGTCTCGAATACCATCGACATGTAGACACAGTAGCTTTTGTCGAATGTGGACTTCTGATCGAGAATAACTTATTCGTATACACTAGTTTTTTTTTACGTATCGGCTGCATTGTGGCGTTGTCCAGGTTCGTAGACCATAGCGCTTTGATTCTTGTTGTTGGAGAAGCTTCCAGCTATCGAGTACGTCGAGCGAACTGCAAAAGATAATGGGGAGAGGAGACACAGGACGGCAGGACTTCGATGCGACATTGCGCCACAGGATCCTCCGCAGAGGTTCATCCAGGGGGTGTGGCTGCGAAAACGCAAAGTCATTCACAGCTAAGCAACAATAGCATGGAGTCACTGTTTATCTACGGCAGAATGCAGTCGTTTCAAAAGTCAATAAATTATGTTTGTAGTGCTAGTGCTACCAGGTCTGAGCATACAAGTTCTTCGACTGCGGGTCCAAACTCGCCAGAATCATGTCGAATTCCAGATCGAGAAAACTCGTATCAAGGAAGTCGCCGTAGATATCGGTGGGACTTGCGACCGACTCCGATTCCTCCGCTGAACTGCACGCCAAGAGCTCATCCACAAAGCTCATCGGCGACTGCATCAGATTCGGGTAAACTGTGCCAACCGACTGGTGGTTCATAGCAGCCACCGACTGCAGAGCTCGGCGTCGAGATTTGGGCTGCTGCTTGGACGCCTTCGGCATTGCCTGCATACGGCGCTCAATCTTCTGACGGTACTTCTGCGCGTGCGTCATGGTCTGGCGCGTCGACTTGGTGCCAACGACCTTGGCCACTTCCTTCCACGGGCCATTCGGAAACATCTCGAGACCGTGGAGGAAACGTTCATGCTCGTCGCTGCTCCAGAGGTTGGTGCGGAGGAGCGGCTTGGCTGGCACAATCGCGCCAGTGTGTTCGCAACGCGCCTCGTAATGCGGAACAATCGAGAGCGGCAAGCGCACGAGCGAACCCGAGGTTGCTGTTGCAGTGGTCGATGCGAAGAGCGTCGTGTGTGTGCGAGAAGTGATGACCATTGTGTAGTCGCTTTTGCGTTGGTGGTGGGTGTTGTTGATCAAATTCGATAATGCGAGGAGGAGCTGCCAACCCGAAGCGAGATCTTTTACGCTGAGTTGTTGGGTGTGACGTGGACTATAGTACGAGACGTCCTTTGTCACGGATGAGTGGTGACTGCGGAATGTATGAATGACTGATCTCTTTTGTCTTTGATATTGGGCTCGTCCAGCGCAGCTGGACCCTGAAAAAACCACTCGATTTCTTAGTTGCATGGGAATGGAGAAACTGGACCGAGCCTGGGCAGTGCGACTGACCACATCGTCATGACTTCGCTCGATTGCACTGTCTATGCACAAAAGCTGAGTTCCCGGACGCTGGAGAGCCACAAACTGCCAATCTAAAAACAAGTTGCATCATCGCAGTTCAACTTTTCCCAAGTACTGATTCAGTACAATAACCGGGTCGTGCGCCGAAGCGATACAGTACAGCCGATTGCGTCCAGCACGCAATCAAGTTGGCTGTAGTATCTCTTGTGCAGCAAACGAGGAGGCACGCAAACCTGGGGCGACATATGCTTTTGGCTTTATGGGTGATTGAATTTAGCCAGTGTCTGCACCCATGCAACATACCATCATAAGCTCTAGTTACTACCAACATGCCTTGTAGTTGCCTCCCTCAAGTGTGATCTCGCCACGATGATAATGCACAAGACAACGCGCTGCACCAACGCACTTGGTGTCCAGATGATATGTGAAGGTACTTGCAGTACAAGAATGGTTCCTTCTGCTGCAGTACGGGCGGATCTCAGTTGAACTGAAAATTATAGGTCGGTACAGTCAACAGGTTATGTGTTGACGAAAAATGAAGGGCTTGATTTGCCAATCGTCCGAATCGTCGACTCCAGGCAAAGACATACTGTACTGCCCGGTTCAGTGCAGTACAGTACAGTACACACTATGGTTGCACTCCAACCAACGTGGAGCGACATGAGAGTGCCTGTTGCGGGTCTGCCATTGACTCAATGGCATCGCGCTCCAAGGTGCAGTCCAGAATGGAGGAACTCAACAATCGCGGATGGACGTGTTATGCACGGAATTGCAGACTGTATCTTTTCATGCAAGCATGAACTGGACAGTCTTTGCACCGAGTTGCTTTCAGCTAATAACTCGGCGATCGACGCACGTCGCAGGAACGCCACAAACTCAACCCAAAACTGCATCGATGAAGTTGACAACCACGCGCCCACTAAGCTAGCCGTCGCTGAGCTGGACACGGCGACTTGCCAGCAATACACACCTCAGTACATTGGTGATTTAGCTGATGTACGGCAGCACCCAACGGTGCTGGAACGGGGTCTTCGCCTACTGTTATCAATGAATCCGCCACGCCACCAGTTAGTTGCATTCTAGGTATACCGACGGTACTGTACTGTACCGAAAAATCCAGTTGGGCGACTGTCAAATCGCACTTCCTGTGAACGAGAGAGTCTCAAACTCAGCCTGGGCGCTGGCTCATATGATGTGTGCTGTGTCACACGACAGGAAGGAATGTGCAGCTGACGCAACCCACGCCTTGACAAACTCAACTGTGAAGTTGATCATACTTTACACCGTACTGTACTGTACGCGAGCGACAAATTCGGTTGAGATTGTCAAAAGAGATCCTAGCATTATCGACCAGACTATTACAGACTTCGGAGCTACCACCTCACGGTGTGGTAGCGGAGAGATGCAATACCGTGTTCTCAAGACCCCGGCTTTGACGTCAGCCACTCGCAATCGCATTATCGAATTTTCTCCGCGGTAACCACAAGCACCTCCAACCCCAGCACCCGAGACGAACTCACTATGGTGATGACCTCGCGCACGCACACGACGCTTTTCGCGCCGGCCGCCACCACTTCCAACTCGGCCACACTCGTGCGCTTACCACTCTCTGTCGTTCCGCACTACGAGGCGCGTTGTCAGCTCACGGGCGCGCTCGTCCCAGTCAGACCATTCTTCCGCTCCAATCTCTGGAACAGCGATGAGCATGAGCGATTCCTTCACGGACTCGAAATGTTTCCGAATGGGCCGTGGAAAGAAGTGGCCAAAGTTGTTGGTACCAAGTCGACGCGCCAGACAATGACGCACGCGCAGAAGTACCGCCAAAAGATTAAGCGTCGCATGCAAGCAAAACCGATATCGTCAAAGCAGAAGTCCCGAAAACGAGCTTCGCAGCCGACAGCTATCCCGCACATCACGTTCACCGCCGTCTTTCAAGAACCGATGCAGTCGGACGTCTCAGTGATGAGCTTTTCAGAGGGGTTGTTGCCATGCAACACAATTCCGGTTACCAGTCCGAATGAAGTGTACACTGATGCGTTCGACACGAGTTTTCTTGACGTCGAGTTCGACACGCTTCTTGCAGCCTTGAAGCCGGCGGCACAGCAGTACGAAAATATGTCTGCGCATGCCCCGGATATGCCGGATGTATGCCCGCAGGCATGGTAGAACTCTACGTAGGTATATGTAAAACACACAAACGAAGTTACTCTTATGTTTCCCTCTCTCATGTCTGGTAACTATCGCAGAGAGAAATCGTCGGCGCTCTATACCTGCTCATTGTATACACACAAGTACTTACCGGGTTAGCTTCCGAATATGCGGCCCACCCTCAAGCGAAAGAGTCGTTTAAGTCGACTATTCACGAGCCGCTCAGGCTGTTCATTGCTACAAATCTCCAGAGAAGTCGCTAAGGGTCGTGGTGGTGACGGTTAATACTGGCGAGGAGATGGGGCCAGCACACGCGAGAAGTAGCGGTATCAAGGCGTAGGAACACGCAAAGGTGTCGCTGTTTCAATGGCAACAAGGCCAAGCAAGAAACTCACAAGAGCGACAGTCACTACATAGCAACACGTCGCGAGCATCACCACACCGCGAGAAGCCCGCGAGCGCGACGGCGAGAAAATTGATTTTGAAGTCGGGGAGCCGAAGGGTCATCAAGGGTTTTCGCGCACAATCCCAGCAGTACCGACTATGCACCAAGTTGCACCAGGTGACTTTGAAATAACTCATCTGCACAACGGTCATAAAAGATTCAGGCTGATTTCTGCAGTTGCACGTGAACATGATTGATGTGTGATGTTGGTGGACGGAAGCAATCCGATGTTGTAAAATAAATCTGCCACCAGCTCAGCACCCGGATACAGCGCAACTTCGCGGATCACGCATTGGTGGTGAGTGCATCACGTGGAGTTCCCGTATCTCGAGCTGCAGGTGGGCGATTGCGGTTCCTAGGTGGAAATCGGATCCCTCCTGGTGATTGCAACCAACTGCAAAAGTCCTGTTATCTATCTTGGAGTCGAATTTTGACATCCCTGTGCGGAATCATAAACAATGTGCTGTACGGAAGTCACTGCTTCAAGGACGAAATTTTGATCTTTGCTGGTTGCCATTGTACGTACTATACGGGGCTCAAATGAAATGCTGTGCTGATCATCTTTGCATGACGTGTCGCCCGTCTCTTCTCTCGAGCGACGAGTTCCCGCAAGCAACACAATCCTGTGGTTGCTCTGAACTCAAGGCACAGTGTATTGAGCACCCGCAATCTTGAGTGCACTAGAAAACACTCAACACACTGGGTTTTCCTGGTCACATCTGCAAATTATACGGAAAACTCGAAATTTTCATCGCTTTCGATAAATCTGGTTCAGTTCTAGAAAGCTCACCAAAAGGAATGACGGTCGTCACACCAGTGTTGTTGACCTTCTATCAAAACTTCACAGTTCATTTCCTTCCCAGCCACCGACAGACCTCTTCACTCAGATAGGCACAGTAGGTACGGTGTTGCGACCGTTGGGGTCAGTGCTGTGAGGTGAAGGAACGTCAATTCTGTCCCCACGTTTAACGTGATTCTGCACTAGTATAAAACGACACTAGTGGAAACAAATGAAATCAGCCCAGTCATCCTACGTAGCGCGTTTGTGTCGTTGGATCCTCCCTGCCAGGTTCTCAGTTTCCAAATCTCTCCCTCGTAGCAAGCACTATTCCACTCCGAGAACTATGGTCATCACTTCGCGCACTTACACGACGTTGTTTGCCTCGCCCGCCGCAACTTCCAACTCGTCCAGCGTACTCATCCGCCTGCCGCTCTCGGTTGTGCCGCACTATGAACAGCGATGCGAGATCACTGGCGCAATCGTGCCCACACGTAACAAGCCTCTATTTCGATCCAACCTCTGGAGCAGCGACGAGCACGAAAGGTTTCTCCATGGCCTCGAGATGTTTCCGAATGGCCCGTGGAAGGAAGTGGCCAAAGTTGTCGGTACCAAGTCGACACGCCAGACCATGACCCACGCCCAGAAGTATCGGCAGAAGATTGAGCGTCGAATGCAAGGAAAATCGAAGGACTCCAAAAAGCCTTCGGGAAAGCATCGGCTCCGGAGTGCCCACCGGTTCAGTAATCACTGCGCCATGGATACTGCACGACCAGCGACGATGACATTTTTCGATGAGGTAGTCATCTGGAATCCCATTGATGAAGGTCGCACAACCCAACCAATTGGGAGCCCGACCGAAGTTTATAACAATCAGCTCGACATGAGCTTCCTCGACCAGGAATTTACAGCGCTTCTCACGAGCTTAGACCCGTCAGCTCTGAATGAGCAGCACACGGCTTCAGACTGCCCATCTTACAGCGTTTTCGCATAAAGTGTGGTCATACACGTTTTATTTCAATTTTCACTCTCAGAAAAGGTCATTTATTTTTGTTTATGTTTAAAAACAAGAGCAAGAAGTGAATCGCGAACTGTACGTCCAGCATGGTTGTCCACCGTGCGCGCCGCCGTGTTTAGCATATCGAGCGCATTGGCCGTGAGCATGTGCACGTACGTACCCACATCCCGATGAGACTGATTTCTGTACCGGTACTGTACGGGCCTCGTCTGAGGGTCGAATGCGTGCGACAATGACACTGAGATCCCACTGTCGAGGTAGCACATTTGTGGCTGGCGAGGCACCGAGCTGATACACTTCGCTGTCTGTCTCCAATGCTAAAAACAATCTGTGTGCCCTACAAAACAGTACACTTGGATCAATGCTGAGTTGGACCTTCTAAGTTGGAAGTGCCAACTCAGCTTTAATTAATACTGAGTGTAGCGTAGCCACTAAGCCGCATACATGTGCACGTAAACGATGACTCAATCAGAAAAGATCGCAGGCTGCGTACGTAAAAATCTCAAATTTTGAATAGGTGCCTCGAGAGGAAGTAGATGTTCTCGCCACCAACTCCACTTTTTAAGGCTCTGAGGAGCTCTATCGACAGCTAAGATCCCCTTCTACACGCTTAATTGCTCAGATCAACTCCAGGTTTCTCGATAAGGATATTTTTGTTTGCCGTGGTCTCACGGCAAACAGAACCTTTACTTATCCTATAAAATGCTATGGTTAGTGTGCTGCCCAACCAAGTCTGTACTGTGCTGTTACCCCAAAATGCGTCGGCCAGATTCTGGATTTTCAGAGCTGGGCATGATTTTGGTGTTGTGCTGCATCGCATTTACTGTTCTGTGCGGAGCAGTGGACTACATTATCACTCGAGGTGTGATTCGAGTGACTGATACAGTACTGTACTATAGTCCTTCAAACAACTTCAACGTCAACGTCTGCTCCAACTCTAAACTCTTACTTTGAGCTTCTTTTTTTCGAGTAACCCTGGATACTCTATGAATCATCTCCTCTCATGATTTATAAAGCTGATTCTCCGTGACTCCATCATAAGTTCTTGCTTATCCAGCGAGCTGCTTCACACACTGCGAACCTGTTCGGCTGCGTTCAGCATTGTACACGTCCTCATGCAGCTGCGATGTTCGCCTAGATTCAAGCCAATCCACTTGGAAAAAAAGTTTGGAGACTACCCACTTCAGTGCGAAACCTTGACAGGTCAAGTGACGATAAAAAAAATGAACAATACAGTAATTACGCAGGGCCATCATTCCAGAACGAGAAATAACTACCGCTGGGTTCGACTCTTTGGAGTCCAAACAGTCGAACCCAGCGGAAGCACTGTAATTTCACTTGTCGCACTGTAGTGCAATAGTGCGGATAGTCGCGTGTACTGTACCGTTGAGTTGATCGACCAGTTCGAGGCGACAAAGGTCTGGGACGTCATACTAGTACGGCGACGAGGTGGGGCAAAGCAGCAGATCCGTCATGCTCGGTGCCAATGCAGCAAGAGCTCATTTCCAAATTTGCTTCCAAGCAACGACCACGGACCCAACGAACGACGGAGGCACTATGGTGATTACTTCGCGTACATACACGACTCTCTTCGCCACGGCCGATGCGTCTTCAACCGTGGGCGAACTCGTACGTCTCCCGCTCTCGGTCGTGCCGCAGTATGAGCGGCGATGCGAATTCACGGGCGCGATCGTGCCTACACGCAACAAGCCCCTATTTCGATCGAACCTCTGGAGCAGCGACGAACACGAGCGATTCCTCCACGGCCTCGAGATGTTCCCGAATGGGCCGTGGAAGGAGGTGGCAAAAGTTGTCGGCACCAAATCAGCACGTCAGACTATGACACACGCGCAAAAGTACCGCCAGAAGATTGAGCGTCGCATGCAAGCGAAACCGAAGCCGCCTAAGCAGCCGAAGTTGCGACGACAAGCTCAAGCCACTAACACCGTGTGCCTCGTCAACGAAAGGTTCTCCCACAACTCGATGCGAGTACAGGACTCAGTGTTTGTGTGCGCCAGTCCCCTTGACGCATGCTCGTCCGGATTCGATGCCAATAGTCTCGATCAGGAGTTTGACGAAATCCTGGCCTGCCTGGGACCAGTGCCTTTCCCGGACGAACTTGCAGCACCCCTCACTTGCGATGATCTGTCGCGGAATATCCACACTCAGGCATGGTCCACCAGCTCGGTATCCGTTTAGTTTCGTAGTACTATTTCAAGCGCATAAAGAACCTGTTTGGTTTCTCCAGTGACGGTGGCTCTGAGTTCCTTCATCAAGCTCTTGAATGCATTGAGCTTCTGCTCGATGCAGAGCACAGCATTACCATAATAGAGCACTTAGAATGGGATGTCAATTGACAGCAGCCACTCCTCTTGCGCTGAATCGAGTTTCGCCATCAACGGTGCTAGTACTTGAACGTTCTACGTAGTAGATGGCGAAACTCGTTCAAATGAACTGTAAAGTAGACCTGTTCATACAGTATACCGTGTGCACGGACATTACTGTACGTGTAGTGCTGAGTGACTCTTGGAGAAGTGAGTTGTTTAACAAAGACAGGCCAGGACTTTAATCTCAGCTTCCGAACATTGTGAGCCACAAACTCGTCATCTTAACAGTGGTACTGGCCTGGCTATGTGTGTCTACAGTATGCATTTTGAGCCAGAGTTCTTCTGCTTTCGAAATACCTGGCACTGCAGTACTGTACAGTGTACCAGGCTTTTCCTAGGCTAGCCTGCCAAGCTGGCAGGAGGCTGGACTGTCTGAGCCAAAAACTTGATGGGGGACTCAGTTTCATTCTTGTGCTAATGTACTGTTGCGGATTCCTTTGAGGATACAGTACTGTACTGTACAGTGCAGACTGCGCTGTACGTATGAACGCTGTTCAGTCAGTCCCACTGCACTGCAGACTGCAGTGGCCTCGATGGCTCGAAATGGACTTTATTTCAGTATGTTGCTACACATACAGGCCTTTGGGAGTGTATGGTGCAGTGTTGACTGCTCGTTGGCCTCCGCGCGACACTACGCTATCGAAGGCCGGCGCTGGAAGTCGTCGGTTATAGCACACTAGTGCTCGACCAGCTTTGCCATTATCGGACCCCCAGGACCGGCCGCCTGAGGGCGCTCTACGCTGAAGACCGTCCCCTCGCGGACCAGCTCGGCATTCGTCACTGGTCGCACCACGCTGGGGCTTCCAACCGCATGGCGGACACACTCACCAACACGGCCATGGACACCAAATCCAGCTCACCGGCCCTGCACTTCTCGGCGCGACCCGGACACTTTGGGTACGAAATTTGTGGCTCACGTCACTTCGAGGACATTTACATCGGACACAGACAGGCCAATCCGAGCAGGTCAGGTGCAGTATGATGTTTATGACAGTACTAACGGTAGAGTACAACAGTATCTGGGTCGGACAGAGGTGTCGCCCCTCAGCGATCAGTCCATTGAACAGTGCGCCGAAAATCAATGGAATGAGACGGTTGGCGCTTGGTCGGCTGGCGTCGACTGCGAGATCGAGTCGCTACTCCAGTACCTCTTTACGACTGTGTGGTTGCGTTTTGATCTTGTGCTTTGGGGGCCATTGTCACCGAAAGCCAGCACTTGATCTCCGTGCGACAGAGTCACCACTGCGATCCATAGTCCTGGGTTGAGATAATTTGTGAAAACGCAGGCGTTAACACCAAAAGAATCTCGTCTAATATTCACTGGAACATTCCTCGTATCCTGGAAACAAATCCAAGGCGCAATGCTTGGCCGTTTAGAACCAGCCAACCGATCCGTGTATAGTATCGGAGCCCAGTCAACGTCTGGAAACGCAACCGGAAACATGAAGTAAATCAAATGCAATCCGCTCGAATTTTGTGGAAACCTCGTGGTTTCATTGTTATGGCCTCAGAAGCTGAGCGAGTTGCGTTTCATCGTAGTGTACCCGACCAGCACTGGCAAAATCGAAAGCGACGTCGTTCGTCCGTTGGTTTCATGGTCCCCATAACGACACCGTGTCGTTCTCGAAATTGCTGTAACGACATGTTTGAGATTGTTTCTTAACCAAATATAACTGGATTAAAAACACTTGCGAGGTCGGCAGGGGTATTTAGGTGGGAGTGCCACAAGGTGGCGTTATGCTGTATCGACACCCCACATGCATTGTCATTGGTTCTCACTGACTATGTGGTCAGAATCTGACTGGGTGCATGTACCCATTGCACTGGAAATCAAAAGTGGTACTCGCAGTCTTCCGCCCCAAAATGCTTGGAGAATTCAAGAGCATTGCTATGAGTGATGGTCGCTTACGAAGGAATTAGCACTCGCAGAAGGTGACGGACATGCACGGTGAACCATAAATGAGTTCTCCACAGAGACCGTCGATGAGATTTAGTCTTGTAGCCATTTACGCTAACATGGCTCACATCGCATTCTCACTCTCAGATCTCCCCGCTAGCTAGCACCCCACAACAAAGAAACTCCGAGCCATCACCCCATCGTTTTTTTCTTCCGCTTTCATCATGGCTATCAGCGAGAGCGTCCAAAAGCAATTATTCCGTGCCGCTTCGTCAACGACGGACGGCCTCATCCGAATCCCGCCGACTGTGATCATGTCCCACAATCTCCCACGAGAGACCCCAAAGGCACCGTTCATCAAAACGCGGCGACGACTCAACTTGTGGACCGTCGAAGAGCATGAGCTCTTTTTGCGTGGCCTCGAAATGTACCCGCGTGGTCCGTGGAAAGCAATCGCTGCTGTCGTTGCCACCAAGACCACGCGCCAAACCATGACTCACGCGCAAAAGTATCGTCAAAAAATCCAACGCTTCTCAACCGGTCAGACCATCAAGATCAACAGTATACCGGCACGTGACGAGGAAGTCGAAGGTCATTTGGACGTAGCGGACGAAGGTCAAGAAGACCCAATGCTGGACGCTTCAATGGGCGTGCCTTTCACCGCAGATCCGAGCACCGCGCCAAGTATATTGTTTGAGGACTGGGAACTAGATGCGATGCTTGCTGAGCTTAGCCACTCGTCGGATCTCCAACTCGACGAGTTTGGAGCAGTATTGTAAATGAGAGCGCTAAGTACTTGGCGGAGGGAGATTTCGCGCTATGCTGGGAGAGCTGCACAAAATCGCAGTTGTGTTCATTCTCTTTTGAGTCGATGTTTGCGGCAGCCCAAACAATTGCGCACCATTGGTTTCAGAATCGAATTAAAATTGGATTCGATTGCAAGAGAAACCAACTCCATCAATTTAAAAAATACTTCCCCCTAAACAAATACATCCCTTCAATCACAAAAAAAGGTCATAGAATCCTATAGCCTGACGTGGGCTTATATTTCTAGACTGACAGCTAGATACAAGATTTTTATGATGATGATGATGAAGCTGAAGTCTATTACGCGCAATAAATGTACCTAGTAGCTTCAGAGGGACAAGATTTTTATAGACGAGTTGCATCGGTGCGGGGTGACCTGGTCATCTTGCCTAGGTGCGCTCGCCGAAACAACCATGCGCGCCGGAAAACGCCAAGGCACCTGATTGAGTAGAATCGATTGGGTCGAATACGGGGTTGAGACGCGCTGTGCATCGTCGGTTGGTTGCTGCGTGTGGTTTGATCGCTGTGGAGCCTAGCAAGACCACACTCGGGTAACGCCTTAAATCCCTTTTTATTAAGGAGAAGATTTAGACATACCACTACATCGCCTTCAATCCCTGCTCTTGCAGGGCGCTATCGCTTGGGTTCACTCCTCCACACCGAGGCACTGCGAACAGGCCTTGTTGGGTCGTTCTCTCTGGTGAGACTCAAGGGCCTTCTTAGGTGTGCCCACGCTTCCTGAGGATGCTAGAATATCACTGTCAACTACCTTTGAGGCCGCAGAATTCACCCCCGTACATCCAATAAGTTCCGACTGTACCTAATGAAACTGCCAGAGTGGCAATTCGCAGTGCCAATAAACGAAATGGCTTTTTTCGAACATGGAGCGGCACTAATGGCGTCTCGCCACAAAGTTTGGATGAGATACTTGGGAAACTATCTTCTCACAATGGAAAGACACTCCCATTCCGATCTACAGTACAGTACCGCACTGGGACGTTAGATACAGCAGTCCTCATGGTCGACATCTCGATCTCAGCCTGGGCAAACAACGGCTTCATTTCGAAAAGTGCTTGCTCGATCACAGCACAACCAGAGCGCTTCCACCACTGCCTTTCCTCGTCCCTCATAATGACCATCACGGCTCGGGTCCAACAGCAGTTCTTCGCCGAGCCTTCGACGGCACCTGATGCACTCATCCGATTGCCGCCAACCGTCGTGACAAACTATGCGATCATGGCGAGGGAGCATATCCGCGCGCGGCCCGCGGCGCGGTCGAGACGACGCACGAACCTCTGGACGGTCGAAGAACACGACCGCTTCCTGCGCGGACTGGAGCAGTTCCCGCGGGGCCCATGGAAGGAAATCGCAGCGATCGTGGGCTCCAAGACCACTCGTCAGACCATGACCCACGCGCAAAAGTACCGCCAGAAGATTGGACGCCGCCAGCGATCGAATTCGTCCGCCGAGACTCTACCAAAGCGCTCAGAGAAGCATGCGCCATGCGCTCAAGAGGTTCTGCCCAGCACAGACACGGAGTGCTATAACAGCGATATGACCAAGAGCTCGGACGATTGGGGGTACGAATCATTCAGTCGGCTTGTCCTTGAAGCGAGCAGTCCCATCGAAGTGGACGTCGACTTTTTCGCTTCCACGCAGTTGGATCCCGAGTTTTGCTCGTTCATGGACGAGATCGCGATGGCGTATACCGTTTAGGGTGTCAGACCCTCGACAGCCAAGAAAAGAGAGACGGTAGCTCACAAGAGGGGTGCTGCCTGCTCGCGAGTGGTGGGCTCATAGTGTGGATCTCTAGCAGACAACTAGTACTAGCAAAATGCATTGTTCTTCTCACACCAGCTGTGACTGGTATCTTCTAAGATCCAAAGGAAAGAAAGCTGCAGCAGGCAAGTGTGCCGCTACGTTGCCAGAATCATCCGCTGCTCTATCTTGTCCCCTTGACTATGAGACGCAGATGAAGAGACAAGTTCCGAGACTATCCTTAATGATGTCATTGTTCAGTCGGCGTGTTGAACGAGGTGCGACATGGTGCACAGACGCCGAAGCTCCAGTGAATGCAGACGCGCGTCTACAGTACCACGACGGTTGCCCTGATGCCATGCTACTTTCTCTAAGCAAATCCGTACTGTGGGCGGCAGTGCAAACAAGCTGATGGACTGAGCATAGTGGAACTGCTCCTGTAGAGTCCTACAGCAGCAACCTTTGTGATCTGAAGTCACTTGACAGGAAAAGATATTCACGGAATGATGGTGGGATCGTCACGAAACCAACATTCTCCGTCAACTCGCGTTGCTTCGTGGTTCAGGTTTCCCACGATTTTGCCGAGATTAACGTCACTCTAAAATCACTCGACAACGGCGATACACTGTACGTAATTAACAGTGGGCCACAGCCTTTGGATAAGAAATTTGTGGCTCTGATCGCTTCAAGGACATTTGTATCGGACATAGACAGGCCAATCTCAGCTGAATTTCTCCACTATCAATATGTGTCGTGTTCATAGCAGGGATTCCCACGTGACGACCATGGCACCATACATCGATTGAAATTCCATTGTGTTTCAGCTTTCGCTCAACGCTCCACGAATGGCTCCGCAAGTTCTCCTTTTGGGGTCTAGTGTTTTGAACGCATGAAAGTGTCCTTGTTTGAAGGAGCCGACGAATCGTGAACAACGCTTGATGACACTTCAAAGTACAATACAACGCGCGATGCATGGCCACTCATTCTCTGAACGACTGTGTGCCGCCCTGTAAGGTTCGCCGTGGCTTTTCCATGGTGGTGATAAAGCTGAAAAGTGTACTGCGCAATAAGTGTGCCTATAATAGTGCTGTAGCTTCAGGGGGCGGGGCGTAGGATGAACGCTTTCCGCATGACAGTTATCTGATGATCGTTGCCCAGTAAGTGCTTATCTAATTGCATGAATCTCTCTCAACTTTCAGCCATCAGTTCGTGGTCTTGGTGATAGTAAGCAACCTGGGGTTGTGTCAGCTTCGCGTCAGCACGGTTGGAGATTGTTTCAACAGCCGTCCGTAGCCCCGTAAATGCATGAAAACCACAGGACACAACATCATGCAATTCGCTCGGATTTAGAGGGTGCAATCAAACTACGAGGTGCCCACAAAAGTGGAGCGAATAGCGTTTGATTTCAGCAAGTTGAATTGTAGTCGTACAGACTGTACCCAACTGGCACTGGCAGCATCGAAAACAGCAGAACCAATCTTCCATCATTTTGCGCACCCTGACCATGCCCCTCTGATCCACTTGTTTTTTTATTTCCAAATCCACTTACGTTGCGACAAACCTACTCCAATCCCCTTACATTATTTAATTCCTCAAAACTTTCTCCTTACCACTGGTTTTGGGCAATACACGAAACAACACCCTATGCATGTGATTGCATGCCATGGGTTCCTATGGGGGTGCCACAAAGAGACGTTATGCTGTGTCACCACCCCTGTCGGCAGCCGCATGCCTCCCATTGCGTTGCGTGATGGTAATTCGTCCATTGCCGACTACTGTATGCTATAGGGAGCCAATTTGCCCAGATGGAGTACCTGTACCCATTGCACTGGAATTTAAAGAATTCAAATGTGGTATCCGCAGTCTTCCGCCGCGATATGCTTGGAGAATTCAAGAGAGCATCGCTATGAGTGATGGTCTTTTCAGACAGACCAGCACTCCCAGATGGTGGAAATTGCACAGCGAACCATAAATGAGTTTTCCAGATTGTCTTGTAGCCATTTGCGCCAGCATGGCTCACATCGCAGTCTCATTTCCATATCTTCCCGCTAACTAGCACGCAACAACAACAACGCAACGCTGAATCACCACCCCAACGCTCCTTATAATCATGACCATCAGCGAGAGCGTCCAAAAGCAATTCTTCTGTGCCGCTTCGTCAACGACGGACGGCCTCATCCGAATCCCGCCGACTGTGATCATGTCCCACAATCTCCCACGAGGGACCCCAAAGGCACCATTCATCAAAACGCGGCGACGGCTCAACTTGTGGACCGTCGAAGAGCATGAGCTCTTTTTGCGTGGCCTCGAAATGTACCCGCGTGGTCCGTGGAAAGCAATCGCTGCTGTCGTTGCCACCAAGACCACGCGCCAAACCATGACCCACGCACAAAAGTACCGCCAAAAAATCCAACGCATCTCAACCGGCCAGGCCATCAAGATCAACAGTATGCCAACGCTTGAAGTGGAAGCGGAAGGTCACTCAGACGTCGGTCAAGAGGACGCAATGTTGGACGCTGTGATTGATGTGCACTCCGTCGCGGATCCGACCACCGCGCCGAGTACTCTATTTCAGGAGTGGGAACTAGATGCGATGCTTGCTGAGCTTAGCCATTCGTCGGATCTCCAACTCGACGAGTTTGGAGTAGTATTGTAAATAAAAGTGTTTGCTGTGGAACTCACCCGACGTTGAGTCTTGAGGTCTCGTTTTTTATCTGTGGAGTCACTCGCTTCAAACGATAAATAATATGGCGTGCATCATGAGATGGATCGCAGTTATGCATGGGGACGCACTGTGCCCATGCTGCTTGGCACCACAATTGCGGAATATTACTGACCATCTTGCGCTCAATATGGGGTGACCGCCTACTGGCAGACTGGACTTTGTAGTGCTGCTCGGCTGCACTCACCATTTTGCCTCTTTTAACTAAAGTTTTGAAATGACCCCTCTTTAGACAAAAATCTGTAATTTTCCTTCAGCATCACCGTCCAGAGCATGGGGAAAATGGAGAGTCGATTGAGTTCGCTTATCGGTCCGATCGCACGAGATCTTGACCTCGTGCTGCCCCAGTTGATCGATCGGGGTGGTGTACGGACGCAAGACTCATTGCTGCCTTACCCATGCGTTCGGTGAGGCGGAGCGTTGCGGCTGGTGCTTCGCGTACACAGCGTTCGTAGGCGTCGGATGCCCACCGTCCGTGCATACGGATGGAGTCGTTGCTGACCGTGGCCGCATGCATGGACGTCGCGCCGCCTACGCGGAGTGAATGGGTCGATATCTACATAGGGTCTTGGCCACGTCGGGTCGCTGCTCTCTTCAGGACCGTGGTCATGGTCTGGGTGTTGTGCACAGAGTTCGTGGCGAAAGAGCACAGCGGGTCATCATGGCGCAGGCCGAGTATCGATGTATTCACGCGTAGCAAGATCGCGGCGTAAACTGGGCACACTAGCGGTCGGCCGCGACTCAGCATTTCGCGTGTAGCGAACTTGCCATTCTGATCGGTCCCGCGCAGTGTGATCTTGACAGACTTCGCGACGCTGTACGTGCGTGTGCTGTGACCGTGTTCGTCCGGTACAATCACGTCGGCGACTTGGAGGCAGTATCGGTGTTTGGAGCCACGGGATGCTAGGTACTCGGCGCCTCTGAGACAAAAGAAGAAGCCCAGCACCGCAGCCCCACAAATGACGCGGTGTTGGGCGATGCGCATGTCGGACACACCGGCGATTGTCGCGAGCATGTCGATGAAGACTGCTCCTCGTTCCTGTCGGGCTGGACTGAGGCGGCGGATGGCGTTGAGGACGAGATCGTGCTGCGGAGACAGCTCGGGTCGAAACCCGGCGACGAGCTGATGATGCCATCGGATATGGCTGAGCTTGTTGAGTACGATCTCGTATCGGAGCGGCGTGCTCTCGTCGCTCGCTTGCCAGCAGCTAACTGCAAACATAGTGAGTTGCAGCGACTGATCTGTGCGGTTGGCTGACGACAGCCACTGTAGGAGCCGGTGCTGCGCGCAGAACTCGCACCATTGCTGCCACGTTCGATGATACTGGGGTGAGATGAGTTGGCGAGTGACCGGACCTGCAGTTCGACGATTCGGCCGCATAGATCTTCCGGAACTTTGATAGTACTGTCTGTTTGGTCCACGCAGGTGCACGGTCAGTCCATTGAGCCAGCTTGTGACCCGACCAACCCCGAGAGAGATCCGCCAAGATATTCATCGCGCCTTCCAGATGAGCCGCTGAGATGTGAAGACCGTACACATCTCTGCACACGACAGTAAGCGGTTCAACTCCTGGCAAAACGCGTTGCGACTGTGCTTGCGGACCCGTGCGACCGCTGACATGTTTTCGATCCAGCAACGGACGTACACGGGATGCTGGGGCTGTGCCAAGTGACTCCACCGCGGACCCCATACGAGTGACGCGTACACCACGCTGAGTGCCTCGCGGACGTTGATGTTGAACGAAGCGCCGTCCTTCACATTGTCGGTAACAAAGCACTGCCGTTCCGCGTCATCGAATCGCACCCGGATGAGCTCGTTCGCCGCAGGGTATAAAACACAGAGACCTTCATCGCTTGCGTCCATGAAGAGGTGTATTGCCGGTGCGAGAGAATTGGCCACAATGCTGGCAGGCACGCCGTTTACACCGTTGCGAAGGATGGCTTGCGTCCATGCGAGGTCCGACACGAGGTCCTCGGAGAGCCTGACTGTGCCAAACGCCGGCGCTTGGAGCTCATGGATACGCTGCACGAACGCGGGTGCCACGTGGAAGCAAAGACCAACGTGGCGCAACAACCCGAGAAGCTGCGCAAGCTGGTGCTTTGATGCGGAGCCCTTGGCGATTGCGTCGGATATTCTTAGCAGCGTTTTCTGGATCTTGTCCTCTGGCGTGGAGACGGTCTTTAGCTGCGTGTCCCATATGAGACCGAGCGCGTTGGGCTTGGTTTCCCAGGATGAAAATTTCTTGTCGTTGAACGCCCGGGGGCCCAGCATCGCGAGCATACTCAGTCGGAGCGCAGCTTCGGCGAGCTCCAAGGCGATCACCACGGTCCACCTCGATGAGCACATGGTCGTCAACCCACACGAAAGAGAAGAACGGCTCGTTGTCGTCGTGTGCTGGGTTCAGAGAGTTCGGACTCTCGCGGGTGACTAAAAACAAGATCTCACCACCGAATGCGCCGCAGTGGGCGGGCGATCCAGTCCACACACTGCAGTGCGAGATCCACCACAGTGAGCTCATGACGGTACGATCCTGCGAAGTTCCTCGCAAGACGCCATGAGACGGGAATGTGCTTGAACGCTCCTTTCACATCACCTTTGAGCATCTTGATGGACAGCATCGGATATCTGGAGGCCAGTTCCTCGATGCGCATTGCCAGGCGTCGCACCAACTCGAACGCCATTGTGGGTAGGTCGTGCTGGCATGAACGTGCATTGATCGACAACCCGTTTAGGAACGAAAGGTTGTGGATCAATCGTGCTTAGAGCTCGGGGTCGATGCCTTTTTTGGGGACGCAACCGAACGGACTGTAGCGCAGCGACTTCCAGCCCAATGCCACGGCCGTCTCGATCGTTAGGTACGTTCCGGCGAATTGTCCGTCGGCCAGGCTGCGTTCGAGAGCTGTGCTGTAGCGCTGAGCACTGCCGTGATTGTCAATAGGCAATGTGTCGTATGGGCGCGGCAGGATGAAGGAGTGAGACACTCCACCTCGCGCGGCGGCCACAACGTGCTGACGAAGCGAGTACCCGTGAAGAAGGATATCAAGGCACTCGGGATCGAGCGCCTTATTCGGCTGTGGATCCTCTGTGGTCTCGCCTCGCCACAGTGCGACTGTCTTGGAACGACATCGATGTACGAGTGATCAAACGGGATAACTGGCTTGCCATTCCGCGGTCCAGGTTCAAGTGTGTTCCTGGTACGGGCTCGACTCGAGTTAGAGATGCTGGTGGTTGGATGTCCGCGTTGATAAATGCAGAGAGTAGTCCTTGGCGTCGGATGGACTCTTGCGCGGTCAGCAGAAGCGAAAGTTGTTGACGGATCACCGTGACGGTGCTTGGAGTGACACAGAAGATCTGGCCACGCGGTCGCGAGACGCGTCGAACGGAGACGGATTCACTCAGCGGTTGAGCCAGGGTGGGTGAAACGATACGGGTACGGATACGAGGGGTGGTGATTGATGATATGGTAACAGTCGGCTTGGGAGTTGCTGATGGTCGATCGGGTAGCGTGGACGTTAATACGATTCATTTGCGTAGCTCCGCACGGACACCTCCCATGTTTTCATCAATGTGCTTGTAGACAATCGGGCTGAGCACATCCAGAATGAAGTGCGCGTGGTTGGGGAATGCGCACCGCTCATTGGACTTAGACACGCATCCGACGGCGGACAGATACTTCATGCAGACCGTTTGTCGACCGCGCCGCGGGAGGGCCTCGATCATCTCTCTCGGTGTCCGTGGCGTTGGTCGAGCGGGATGGTTCGGTCGCGACCCCTCGGAGCGGGCTTGGCGCTGCTGGTCTGATCGGTTGGCTGAGTCTGACGTAGCCGGCCGACACTGCGCTGGTAGTATTGACGCGAGTCATTCTGACTGAATCACATAGAGGACGCTTTGCAAGTCCGGGTCCTGCAGCGATAGCTTGTTACGAATTTGGTTTCGAGACGACGTGCCATTTCGACTGTCGTGTTCCGCTGCAGACCGAAACGATTCAAAAACGCTGTCGAGCCAGAAGGTCAGCATCTGGACATCTCTCTCGCCCCACTGGCAGAACTCCCTCAGCCCTTCGATGAACTCGCGCGAACTGCTGACCAGTCGGCACGTCTCTACATCCATGAATTCCTCTACAAAGAGGTGCAATACCGTCAGCGCATTGGAGACTTGGTCGAGCGACGTCGGACGGGCGGCCTTGGGCAGCGTAACAGACGCGGAGAAATTGCTGAAGTCTACTGATGCAGAAGCATACCAGGATCGTCGGGCGGCAAAATCAAATCGGCAAAAGTGCATAATGGACAGCCCACGAGCGCCGAACTCGAAGGCGTAGATGCGACTGATGATGGCAGGAATCGGCTTGAACTTGGTGGACGGGGACGAGATCATGGCCTCCACTATCGCAACGGCATCCTCACCTTTGTACGCGGCGGACGACAGCACACTGTAGATGACTTGTTGAACGCGAGTCGGTGTGAACGCGTGCTTGGACCGGCGCTCCTGGTACTCGGTCAGGTCGACGTCGGATGGGCTATCGAACCGGCGTCGTTGGGCAGGGCGCTCCTCGTTGGCTTGAGATGCCCTCTTTCCGCTAGCTTGCTGGCACATACTCAGGTACGCTCGCACGAGGTCGGGCCGGTCGACAATCGCGGCAAGAATCATCATGTGCTTCCCTTCAGCCAGTTGCGACGGGGCCAGCATGACGTCGCGAGCCTCGGGCGCAGGTGTTGTTGGTGCTGGCGCTGGGCCTACTGCGTCGAGCAGCGCTTCGAGCTGCGCGAGTGGATCTTGCACCGGCGTGGTGCGTCCTTTCGTTGCGCTCGGGAGATCGACTGGGTTGAGTAGAGCATGGCGTAGCGTAGTCTCTGCGGCGACATCTTTTTCCGTGGTACGTTCCGCAGCCTCCGTGGCGTATCGTGGGTCGTCGTAAAGCTGGCACCGATGTCGGGTTGGATATTGGCGGGGATTTGACGCCCGCCGTCAATGTAGTGAGCAAAGTTGACAGCATAACAGCAGCCCACCGTACTCAGTTCACCAGTTTCCGCATTGACCCAATCGAGTGCGTCAGTCGGGCTTGGATGTTGGCGCGGTGGGAGAATACCCGCCAGCAGCTTGGCGATCGATCGAGTAGCCCGTGAATTAGCGGACTGACCGCGTGTACGCTGTGGCGCCACTGGGGAACCCAGGAGGCGATCGAGGATGACGACATGATGGGCCTCCAATCCAGTGGTTGCGGCCGCGGGTGGTGCGCTTCCGCCTGCGTCATGACGTCTACCCCTATGCAGAGGCCGTGAACTTTCGTACGCTATGTGAT
>JAADVZ010000543.1:0-21006 GCA_023335925.1 Pythium phragmitis | reverse complement strand
TTTTTTTTTTTTTTTTTTGCGATACGAGCAGAAATTCCTCGAGGACATGAAAGCCAAGGGCCTCACGCTCACGACCTCGAAGGAGTTTGCGTTGTGATTGGGAGAGCACCACGGTCAAAGCAAACGAAGCCCACTGTGTGACGTGGACACACAAGAGAGACTACTGTAGTGGGGTCCACGACTCTCGTTGGTTGTTGGCTGCTTTTGACATTAATGATAATACGCTGTGACGGGTTCTCTTTTCTTCCTAGCTCCACTCTTGTTCCACCGGAACCGCAGACGCGTTGACCTCCTTCTCCTCACCGACCTTGTCCGATGAAGCACGAGCCTTGACCGTGTGTATTCGAGAGCGCTCGTCCGAGTCTCTCTGTGGAAGGTAAACTGCATCCGTCTTTGCTTCTGCAATATGCATTCAACTTAAATAGAAACGCTTGGCTGCCTGTGACGTGAGGGGCGCCCAGGCGAACACACCACACAGATCCAGGGCGCTGGAGGGACACCCTCTCGTTCGATCCTTTCAGTCGAGCGACTGGTTGCAGAGCGGACAGACCGGTTTGCGGTCGGCGTTGACCGACGTGAAGGCCCACTTGTCCAGACACTCCAAATGGAACTCGTGCTTACAGCGCTTGAGCAGGCGCATGAGATCGCCCGACTGGTACTCTTCGCAGCAGATACAGCACGTGTCGTTATTGGTCGGGCCGCCGCGAAAGTCAACCAGCAAGTTGACGAGTTCGCTGCGCTCGACGCAGCCAGCAGACTCGACGCCGCGCCGCTTGAGTCGGTCCTTGAGCTCGTGGATCGACGCCTCGCGGATCTCCTCGGGCGTCTTGAATTCTTCCATGGGCATGCCCTGGATCGTGCGCATAATATCGTTGAACGACTGTTCGGCATTCTGCGTGGCCGTGGCGCCGCGTGCGCTGGCCGAGGCCATGGCCTCGCGACGCTGGCGGTCGCGCGCCTGTGCTTCTTGGATGAACTCGCGCCACGTCAAGTGCGGGCTCGTGCCGCGCATGATCACCATCTGGCGGATCACGCCGTAGAACTTGAAGAACGCGATGATCGTGAGCGCGAGCACAAACATGAGCGCGATTGTGATGACGGCGTCGCCGTCTTCGTCGGCCGCGTTCGACTGCAGCAGCGGCACGATGACCTGCACGAAGACGAGCAGCGCGACCATCCACGGGTTGTCGGACGCGTTCATCATGACGATCATGGTGCCTTCGGTCGTTCGTGGAGAGAGAGAGAGAGAGAGAGAGAGAAGGTGAAGCGTGGGGGCTGCTGCGATGAAAGCACGGCGCGTGTCGAGGAAATGACGAGGAGCTCCAATGGCGATGCCGTAATACAGTGTCGTTCAGCGACAGCGGACAGATCGCTTCTAATAATAGCCCCTCCCCTTGAAGGCACATCTCTCTGGCACTTTGAAAACCGAAAATTTCGGAACTTGGGGGTCAGGGTTCCACAAATGTTGCGATAGCGCACCATTGATAGGAACAGGTTAAGAACACGAGGATTCCGCAATTCGCAAAAGATCCGACAGTATTGCAGCATGACGATGGCGAATGTGCCGGCGCTCATCCCGCCGTTCCGCTTCAGCTCGGTGCAGCACGAGCTCTACCGCGGCTCGTACCCGACGCTCAAGAACTTCCGCTTCCTGCGTCGCCTGCAGCTCAAGACGATCGTGTCGGTGATCCCGGAGCCGCCCACTTCGGACCTGCACGAGTTCTGCGCCGACGAGAAGATCACGAACTATCACTTTTACGCCGACAAGTTTACGTCCGACAACGTGACCGTGTCGCCGTCGATCGTGGCACAGATCCTGCAGCTGCTCATCAACCAGGAGAACTTGCCGCTCTATATCCACTGCCTCGACGGCGCCAACGTCACGGGCATCATCATCATGGTGCTGCGCAAGCTTCAGAACTGGACCAAGATGGTGACCGTGTCCGAGTTTTGCCGGTTCACGCGCGACCACGGCATCGAGAAAGACGAGTCCGAGTACCTCTCGGCGTTTTCCGAAGAGATCGTCGTGCCGTCGGACGTCCCCAAGTGGCTCTGGAACGGCCTGCGCATCGCCAAGCACCCGACCATGATCATCCACCAGCCGGACCTCGACGTGCAGACCGCCACGGGCGCCGACGGAGGCGCCGTCGCGAGGTACGTCCATGCGCCCCAGTCGAGCCGCATGTTTCTAACGACTGTATGCTGTGCTGTAGTGTCCAGGGACTCAAGTGGGAGACGGAAGTGGACAAGACCGAAGCCATCATCCGCCAATTCGACGAGGCCAGCCGCACCCGCACGCTGCTGGATGCGAGCGACGCAGGCGACGACGCCGACGCCATGGACGAGGCGCTGCAGGACATTGCGATCCCTCGGTCGCTCGAGGCACTGGATCTCGCGGGGGTCTAACTAATTGTCTACTACAGTATTTATGAGAGAGGAGTACCATGTGTGGGTAGTGTGTATATTTCCTTCATGCGCTCGCCTAATGGGCCTCCACTCGCGCCTCGCCGTGCTTGTCGCCGGCCAGCATTCGCTCGTTGGCCGCCAGCAGGCGGTTCACGGCGTTCACGTACGCCGTGGCCGACGCCACGAGAATGTCCGTGTTGGCGCCGTGGCCGACGTACTGGCGGTTGCGCGCCACGCCCGTCTGCGGGTTCACGAGATCGCCCGGCGACGCCACCATGTCGGTCTCGGCCTCGACCCGCACCGTGACTTCGCCCAGCGCCGATGTGCCGTCCGTGATGCTGTTGACCGAGTACTCGTTGAGCTTCATGTCGGTCATGCCGGTCGCGCGCTTAATGGCCACGTAAATCGCATCGATCGGTCCGGTACCCATGGCGGCCTCGCTCACTTCCGAGCCGTCCTTGAACGCGAGCGTGACCGTGGCCGTGGGCTTGACTCGGTTGCCGGCCGTGACGTGGACCGACGTGAGCGTCCAGTACGTCTCGGGCTTGTAGAGCTGGTCCGACACGATAGCTTCAATGTCGGCGTCCGTCACCACCTTCTTTTCGTCGGCCAGGACCTTGAACTTATCGACATAGTAATCGAGCTGCTCGGGCGTGAGGTCCGTGAAGCCCAACTGCTCGAGACGTTTGCCGTACGCGTGGCGGCCCGAGTGCTTGCCCAGCACCATCTTGTTTTCCGTCAGACCGACCGACTCGGGCAGCATGATCTCGTACGTGGCCTGGTGCTTGAGCACGCCGTCCTGGTGGATGCCCGACTCGTGGGCAAACGCGTTGGCGCCCACAATGGCCTTGTTGGGCTGCACGGCCATGCCCGTGTAGTGCGACACCATGCGGCTCGTGCGCATAATGTGGGTCGAGTCCACGGTCGAGTAGACGGGAAAGTGCTGCGGCCGCGTCTTGAGCGTCATGATGATCTCCTCGAGCGCGGTGTTGCCCGCGCGCTCGCCAATGCCGTTGAGCGTGACCTCGCACTGGCGCGCGCCGCCCTGGATGCCGGCCAGCGCGTTGGCCGTGGCCAGCCCCAAATCGTTGTGGCAGTGGGTCGAGAAGACGGCCTTGTCGCTGCCGGGCGTGTTCTCAATGAGGTACTTGAACAGCGAGCCGTACTCCTCCGGCACCGTGTAGCCGACCGTGTCGGGAATGTTGAGCGTCGTGGCGCCGGCCTTGATGACCTCGCCCAGCACTTCGCACAGGAAGTCCGGGTCACTGCGACCCGCGTCCTCGGGCGAAAACTCGACGTCGGGCGTCAGACTCGACGCAAACTTGACGGCCTCGACGGCGCGGCGGATGCACTCGTCGCGCGAGATCTTGAGCTTGTATTTGAGGTGGATATCGGACGTCGCGAGAAACGTGTGGATGCGGTGCGACGGCGCGTGCTTGACGGCGTCGTAGCAGCGCTGAATGTCCTTTTCGGTCGCGCGCGCCAGGCCGGCGATCGTCATCGGGAGACCGGTCTTGCGGTTGGTCGTGAGCGGGCCAATCTCCTTGGCGATCGCTGCCACGGCCTCAAAGTCGCCCGGGGACGAGATCGGGAAGCCGGCCTCGCACACGTCGACGCCCATGAGGCTGAGCGCGCGCGCAATGTCGAGCTTCTCGCGGAAGTTGAGCGTCGCGCCGGGCGACTGCTCGCCGTCGCGCAGCGTCGTGTCGAAGAGAATAAGGCGGTCCTTGCCCTCGGCGGCGGCGGCATCGATGGCCGCCGAGTTGGGCGCGGCGCGCACGTGCGAGGCCGACGCGATGGACCGCGTGGCCGAGGAGCCCCTGGCCAGCGCGTGGACTCTTCGCGAGGCGTGCTGCAACATTGACGGGCTGGAGAGAGGAAAGGGAAGGGAGGAGGAGGAGGAGAAGGCGGCCTACGCGACACGGGGGCAAATGCAGAGTAAATGAGGTGAGGAGACGCAGATCACTCGCTCAGCACCTCGATGTGTTTGCGTCGCTGCCACGTCTTGTTGGGTTTGTTGGTTTTGTTGGTGTTGGAAAAGATGCATGTTTGGCCAAACGGCAACGATCTTTGTCTGCTTGGAGTACTGAGATAGGGTGGTTTGGTGCTGCAGACTCTGCAGTGCAGAGACGTGGCCACGATGGCCGACCCGCAGATTCAAGTTACGGTAAGTGTGGAAAGTTCTGGTGGTCGTCTTGGTGGGTTTAGGTTTGGGTAGGAAACGGGTTTGGAGTCAGTGGGCTGGCCCATGAACGCCATATTCACGAAACCTGAGATCTCTTCGCGTGGGGAAATGCAAAAGGCGGACAGCAGACACACAACAAGAGCTCAAGAGGGTCGTGAGATAAATTAGTAGAGAAAGGCGACAGAGACGGACCCAACAGTGCCTCCACCCAGTCCCCCTTCGATTTACCGTACACTCTCAGGTCCCAGATGCCAAGTCGCCTCTCCGCCCAGAAGCACACCACGCAAGCTCACTCATGGTCGGAAGAACTGCTGGAACGATCGCTGCTTCTTGATGGTCTCCGATTTTCTCAGACATGCGTCCACGTGGAGGTCGATCGCGATCGCGTTGCCGGCATTGATCATGTTGCCGCAGATCGGACACGGCTGGAACCCACATGTCGATGGCTGGTCACTTGTAGAAGACCCAATCGCTTGGATATGGCCAAAGAGACTTGGCGGACGTCCTCTGGTTGTGCTGCTGTGGACTGATCGCGTACTTGTCATAGTTGTGCTCAAACTGCCCGACGCCTGATTCTGTGTGAACGCTTGAATCGCGAGCTGCTTCTTCTGCGCACTTCGGCTCTTCCCGATATCGTCGCTCTCCTCGCAGCTGATTCCACCACCGACGCGATCGTCCTCATCCGCAGACAACTGCTCGAAGAGCTCTTCAGAACCCGTAATTGAAGTTGTGAAGTTGTCCATGACAGCCTGTCGCTTCCTTGTCTGGCAGTCGGCGTCGTCGGTCACGCTCGTTCGATTCAACTCTACCAGCGTCGACGCACGCACACCGAGAAGACGCAATTGAAGCGGCATCTCTTTCCGGAGCAGTTCCACCGCGACACCGTACAGATCGTCCTTGGACCGCACAGTGCGTGTCATACTCGCGGCACGACTCTTCACGGAGAAGTCAAAACACTTGAGCTTGAGCGTGATGGTCTTGGCGCCATGTCCTCCTTCCTGCATATCGGCGGCGAGTCGGTCGCACAGTTCTTCACAGATCTTCTCCAGCATCTTCGGATTGCCAATGCCACGTGCTGAAAACGTGCGCTCGCGACTGTAGCTCTTCCGCCCACTGCGTTCTTCTTGTTTCCCATCGGGCGAACCCTGTAATCCCATGGAGATCCGCAGCAGCCACAACGCCGTACGCTCGGAAAATAAGTGGGCAATCTCGACGCGGCGATCATAGAGCTGCTTTCCGGTCGTGATCTCGAGCGCGGCGTTTAGCGTCTTCTCCATGACCTTGCCGATGCCGCCGATCTTCCGAACGGGCAGCTTTTCCACAAACGCCAGCATATCGTCTCGCGTAAAGGGCAACACGTACTGGCCGTTTGGCTTGTTGAAGTCGGAGCAGATCTTGGCGAGCATGGTGTTGGCAGCGATCCCCGCGCTCGCTGTCAGCTGCGTTATCTCGAAAATCTTGCGACGGATTTCACTTACGATCGCAGCAGCGATCGCCTCTCGCTGTCCGGATGGAACCACACTTGACATTCGCTTCCGCTTTCTGGTGCTGCCTTTGGTGGGCTCGCCGAATCCACTGGTCGATGCAGGTGGCTCGTGTCGGGGTCCGCTTTCGTCCTCCTCACTGGCATCAGCAAACTCATCCTCATTGAAACCTTGTTCCGCGTGCTCTTGAATGTCCACGACATCGTCTTCGCCGTTCTCCTCATCTTCACTGCCGTCGCTGTTGCTATGACGGTCGTGAATCAATGGGATTCCTCCTCCTGTGCGCGCGTACCTCGTCCAGTTCTCCTCCATGAAAACCGTAATGTCGCAGTAGACTTCGTCCAGACTCATGGCACGAAACTGCGGGTCATATTCTGCAACGACACTTCGAATCTGCGCGGAAATGGCCGTGTACTTTTCGAAATTCGGCGGCACAATAACCAACTCTGGACACAGTTCCTTGCCAATGAACCCGGGCATCGCCGCGCGCACGCCAAACTTGCGGGCCACATAGTTCGTCGTTGACAGCATGCCGATGCCGCCCACGGCGAGCGGCTTGTCCCGCAGTGACGGGTTGTCGCGCATCTCGACGGCGGCGTAGAACATGTCCATGTCGACGACCACCATGGTGCGCGTGAGGTCGCGCGCGGTCTCCATCTTGGCGACCTGCAAGTCGACCTGTCGCCGCAGTGTCTCACGTCGCGCCATGCTGAGTGTCTGTAGCTTGCTGCGCATGGCCGTGATCCGCGCCTCGACCTTGTCGTTCTGCTTGATCGAGTTTTGGAAGAATAGCGAGTCCTTGGACATCTCGAACACGACCTTCTGCACGTGGTCCCTGTCCACGTCCTTCATGCCGGCCTTCGCTGCCGAGAACACAAACATCTGCGCCGCCTGTGCGACAGTGGTCTCTTCAGTCGGCGGCGCTTTCCCTGGACGCGTCGAGAAGGATTCTGTCGCTTGTTCAGGCTCGTTCGATGCCATTTCTGTTCCGTTTTCGACCGGAAAAGCCGCAAACGCAGGCACTACGCGGTCCTCATCTTTTGTAGCCAGGTCGTGAGAGAGTCTTGTGTCTTGCTGTTCCGTATTTGACGCGGGGGACATGTTCGCGTGACGAGTGCGATTGCTTCATGTGCGCTGCGGCATTGGACTCGGGAAGTTTTTCGCGGGTTGCCGTTCTCAAACCTGCATCCTAAATATAGGTGTGTCACACTAAAATGGGTCTAAACTACGTGCACCACATGAAATAGGGTCCATTTTCGCGCGAACTGAGCAAGCCCAACAGCTCAACCCGCCAGAATGATGTAGCCATGTGCCGATACACTTGGCTACATGTTCACCAAAGCCCCACCGCACACACTGTCATCTGTCTGACGGGGCGCTCCAGGACACCTGTTGAGGTGGTTAGCGCGGTAGATTTGTTTCGTTTACGCCGGTTGGCTCAAAATAGCGATTGATGGTGAATGGGCATTACCGGTCACTTTGCACAGCACGCACAAAGCATCCAAACTCAGAGCCTCGCCATGGATGAAGAAGACCACCTGTCGTTCTTTGTCGAGTGGTACGATCCGCAGGCCGCGCAGCTGAAGCCCTACATTCTCCACTTCTACGGCGACCAGACTCTCGAACTCGTCGGTCGCCCACGCATTGCTGTTTTGTCCTCACGTGATGCGCACTGACAGCTCGCGGTCGTTCTGCTTACAGATCGAGAGCAACACGCGGCGTACGTTCCTCAAGCGCATCCGCATCCCGACTGTATCGCTCAAGGACCTCTTCATCGGCGCCTCCATTTCCATGTGCGTACAGAACAACCCACGCATGACGAACAGCTACTCATAGCTCATTATCCTCTCCAGCTACTCTCGCCAGCTCACGATCCTCGCCGCCGCCAATGAATACACGCGTATCCAGCTCTCACGCCAGGCATCCAAGGCCTCGTTCATTGTGCTGCCCAAAGGGTACCGCTCAATGGGCAAGATCGTCAGCGCAATCGAGCGCAGCGCGAGTGCTGACAGCTGCCACATTGTGAACGCACTCATGGTGCAGCTCGAGGCGAGTCATTTGCCCATTTTAACGTCCCAGTTTACTCCCCAACTGTCGGCAGCACACCTGCAGCAGCAGCAGCACGCGACCAAGGACGTGTCTCTAGCGTTGGAAGTCAAGTTGGCCACGCCCAACGCACTCGAAGACATCCGCGCCAAGCTCGAGGCCGCTCGGCTGAGTGAGTTTATACTGGTCAGTGACAGCGGTCTCGGTGGTCTGCTTGCTGTGAGCCCCGTGGCGACGACCGCCGTGCTGGATAATTGTTCGCTGTGTTTGCTGCGTCCTCGCATGCTTCACGAGCACCGCGTCGGCGAGCTGCTCGATGCCATACTCACTGCGGGCTTTGAAGTCTCGGCGCTGAAGCTGCTCCACTTGACCACCCGCGACGCCGACGAGTTCTTCCGTGTCTACAAAGGAATCTCACGCCAGTACCACGAAGTCATCAAGTACATGACGTCGGCGCCGCTCATCGCGCTCGAAGTGCGGGGCGACGACGTCGTGCGGAAGTTCCGAGAGTTTTGCGGTCCGCACGACGTGGAGATCGCACGCGCGCTGCGGCCCTCGAGCCTCCGCGCGCGGTTCGGGAAAAGCAATCTCCACAATGCCGTCCACTGCACGGACTGCCCCGAGGACGGCGTGCTCGAGACGCAGTTCATCTTCGCATCGCTCTGTTAAATAGAGAAGGAAGCGAATAGAAATGAGTCGTTCTTACAGTCCTCTATCCACCCTACACGACAGATCCTCTCTTCACCCGCAGCCCGACTCGGTCGACTCGTAGGCAAACTCGACGACCTTGCCGTCCTTGGTGCGCCGGAAGCGCGTCTCGACCGGGTCAAAACCCTGTTCCTTGGCGTCATAGACAGCCCACGCCGGCGTCGCGGCCATGTAGTCGTCGGCCGTGAACGGCGTGCCGTCTTCATAGTACTTGGCAATCAAATCGTGAAACTTCTCATAGTCGATCCACGTGTGCCACTTGCCGTCAATGCAGAACTTTTTCTTGGCAAGCAGCACGCAGTTGGAATGAGCGTGCTCGGCCGCGAGTCCGTACTCCCCCGACACGCGCTCACACAACGCCGCACAGAAGTTGCGCACTTCCTCGTGCCAAGGTACGTTCTTCATGGTGAGATCCGAACCGTCCGACTTGCCGCAGTACGTCACGGCCTTGACTTCAATGAGATCGGGCTGGCCGATCGCGATGAGCTCGGCATAGTTGTCGAGCTCCTGCATGTTGTAGTCCTTGACGAGCGTGAGCCGGTACACTGTGCGCTGCCCCTTGCGCTTGAGCTCCTCTAGACAGGCGAGGAAGCGCTCCCAGAAGTCCTTGAACAAGGGGCGGTCCACGGCCTGGAGCGACTCCTTGGTCGCGGCATCCACGCTCACGTACAGCTGCGTGATGGGTTCGAGCTCCTGGATCTTGTCGGGAAACTGCGCGTTCGTGACGAGGAACGACGAGATGCGACGCGCGTGGAGCTCCCGGCAAAACTCATTAATGTACGGATACATAATGGGCTCGCCCACAAGCGAGAGCGCGCAGTGGCGCACCGTGAACGCCTCTTGCCAGCGGTCCGTAATGAGTCCGGGCAGGCCCTTGAGTTCCTTGATCATGTTTTGGTGTCTCTCCACGGCGCCCTGCACGAGCACGGTCGGCTCATCGGTCTTCCACCGCCACACGCGGCCCACTGGGTTCTTGTGGTGGCGCCAGCAGAAGACGCACTTGTTAGCACACGCGAGACTCGGCGTCGTCTCCATACACTGGTAGCTCGTGATCCCATAAAACGTGTGCTTGTAGCAGCCGCCGCGGCCGCGCAACTGGTGCTTGGTCCAGCGGCACAGCTTGACGGCGCTGTGCGTGCCAATGATCTTGTACCCTTCCTTGGTCAGCGCCTTGCGCTGCATGGGCGTAATCATCTCGCGCGAGAGCGACGCGGCCTCGGACTCTTTCATCGACTTGCCAATGTCTTCGACGTCCACCACTCCATTGTCATCGCCCCCGCTGGCCTTGTACGCGGCCTCTTCGTCCCCACTCTCTTCATCAGAGAACTCGCCCGTGAGTACTTTCTCATTCATAAAGTCCTCTTCGTTCAGCTCGATCGTCTCGCCGTTGGCTTCGTCGACCTGGGCCTGCTTGGCTTTCTTCTGGCGACGGAATTCCTTTTGCGAGAGCCACTGCGAACCATTACCATTAGACTTCTCAGTGGCCGCCGTCGTCTTGGCCGTCAACGCGTGCATGTCCGAGACGTACTCGCACATGGACGCGATGAGCGTGTCGCGCCACTGCTCAAAGGGCTTGGTCTGGTCGACGCTGTCGTCCGCGAGGCCGAGCGGGCAGAGCGACGGCGAGCCCAGCGTCGAGAGATCACTGTCGACCTGCTTGGCAGCCGTGCCGTAGTACTCGTCATACTCGGCACTGCCCAGTCCAAAGACGGCGTGCGGGGTCTTTTCGAGCCAGAGCTTGGACACGCGAAAGTCGAGCGCCATGTCGTTGAGCCACGCGCAAAAGACGCGCGCGTCCTGCGGCGGCACGCCACGGGTCCACGTCGACATGATGACGACAACAATCGCCTCCTGCTCGAGGTTGTCCTGGTCATAGTCCTTCATGTTGACCACGCTCGTCTGGAAGTGGAAGCCCGCAATGTGGAGCGCAAACAGCGCGCGCTCGAGGTTCTCGGCCATGGCCTTGGACGTGCCCGTCTGCGTGCCGTACAGAATGCGCACGGGAACCGTTGGCAACTCCGGTGCATCGCCAGCCGCCGGTGGAGACGGTTTCTTGGCGGGTTTCTTACTTGCATTGCGCGCGGCCTTGCGCGTCGGCGAGAGCAGCTTCTTGGGCGCTTCCTTCGCGGGAGCAACGCCATGGGTCTTGACAAAGTAGAAGACCCCCACAGCGGCCGTCGCTAGCAGCAGCGCGCCAACGGCAGCGGTCTTCTTAGAAGGGACCGCGCGCGTCGGAGTCGCCATGCTTTGGGGTTACTGTAATTGCCTTCTTTGCAGATCGTTGGAAGTGCTCCATCCAACCAACACCAACAAAATGTGTCCCTAAATTATCAAAACACGGTTGATACACCCTCCGGTGTTTCAGTTCAAGGTGTTAGAGAAATGAATTGCAATTCAGCAAATGAATTGCAGCAGTGGGCTGGATTCAGCCAATGGGCGCTGTCCGCAGGGGAGAACCACACGCCCGACAGCATTGCCCCACACTCCCGTCCCGTGACATCAACCCGACCGAATCACTATGAGCAGCAAGGGCACGTCGTTCTTCCGCCAGGCGGGGCTCTCGTACCTGCAGTACGCCAACAAGTCGGCCAACGTGCTCCGCGAGACGCTCAAGGAGCCGGTCAAGAGCAAGGTGCTTTTCCGCAACAACGTCGAGTTTGCCGCCTTCAAGTGGGCCGGCGGCGAGCGCGGCAAGCGCGGTGAGTGGCGAGACCATCGGGGAGGAATGGGTGAGAACGAGGAGCTGACTCGGTGGTGTCTTCTTTGGTGGTTCTTATTGCAGTGGACGTGGACTCGATCAAGAAGGCTGCCGACATGTTCAAGACGGCGTAGATCCAGGCTCGTGGTGTCTCGCTTCCGTAAATATGCATAGTCCGAGAGATTCCTGGGGCGCTAACGCTCGTCTTCCCACGGACAACGGCGGGGGGACGAGCGTGCTGATCCAATGAAACTCGTTATAAATCATGAGCGGTGCGTTTTACGGCGTGATTTTTTCATTGGAACTCGTGGGGTATCATCAAGGCAACAGGGATCAATACCAAGTCTCCATCAGTGGATGTCGTCTCATTAATTTCAGGGGGTTAATATCTACGCCGGTCTCCTGTAGCTTCCCATCCACTGTGCTACGGATCAGTTACTCGACGATGAACGAGTCGGAGTGGAGCGACTCGCGTTGCCGTTGGAACCGGGACGATGTGCGGAGCCAGTGGACCAGCAGCAGCGGGGGGAGCACGACCAACCCAACGCCAACGCCGGCAGCGCCGACTACGACGGCCGCACTCACGGCCACGGTCTTGGTCACGGCGCGCACGGGCTTGCAGCCGCCAAACTTGGGGTTCTTGGACCGCAGGAAGGAAAGCGGCATGCACAGCGTCTCGTCGTGGGTCGCCCACGGGCGCAGACACGACCAGCAAAACTCGGCGTCGCACTGGAAGCACCGCATGTGCGCGCAGCCGCCCTGCTTTTCGATGTCGCTCTTGCAACTCGGGCACTTGTGCACGTTGCTGCGCGTGCGCCACTGGCCGTACCGCTTTTCCTGGCGCCGACACGTGGCCACCAAGTGGAAGGCCTCGCCGCACTTCATGCACGACTCGTGGCCGCACGCCACGCAGCACGCGCGCCGCGAGGTCGTGAACAGCGGCTCCTGGATCTTCTTGCAGCACCCGGGACGCGGACAGAACCGCACGCCGGGCTGCTGGTTCTCGCGGTACTGCAGGTACTTTGCATAGGTCGCGGGCGCCACGTGCGTCTGGATAAAGTCTCGAGGCAGTGCGCGCATGCACTGCGGCGCCGGACACACGAGCTTCTTGTCCGAGACTTCGCCTTCGAGGATCTTGTACTCCATGTACCAGCGCACGCAGCTGGCGCAGAAGACCCCGTGGCACGTGGGGCAGCTGTGTGTGTCGCTGGCGGCCATGCGCTCGTAGCACACTTGGCAGTCGCGTGGCTGTGGCAGGTCGAGCACGATCGAGTGGTCAAAGATCCGTGCGATGGCCTCGTCGGCTGTGGTGGGTGGTGGCGACGGAGGCGCGAGTGACGACAACGACGACGACGCCGTCGACGTGCGTGGGCGGCTGCTGCTGGCGCGCGGCTCCTGCTGTGGCTCATAGTGGTCGCCGCGACGTTGCTTGAGTGTCGTGTCGTGTGGTTGTTTGGTCGCCATCTTGGCGTTGACCTCTTTGTGGAGCTGCTCGTCGAACAGCGCCGCCATGGCGTCGTGCGAAAGCAAAGTGAGCGGCTCGCGCTCGACTGCGCGGCGCGGCTGCACCACACGCATTGGCGACCGGCGGATGCGATTGCGCTCGCCCAGCAGGCGATCTCGGTCATTGTCGCCACCGACGTCGCGCCATACGGCGCCGTTGGACGTGCCGGTAGTAGTACGAGCCGAAGGGCAGTGCGTCTGCATTTTTCAGAGAGCGGGAATGATGGCGACGCGAATGAGAAGAAAATCGCACAATGGAGTTGAACCAAAGCTTTGGTCCACCGGACGGATCTCGTCGAGAGACCTGAGTCATCGCATGGGTTCCGGACTTTGGTTGGCGCACGCATGTGGGCAGAGCGAAGCACGGGCGGACGGACGCCGCTCGCAGTCGCCGCGTGAGCGTTGGTGGGTGAAGCAATTTCTCTCCTGTTGGCAGTTGCAGTCGCCAGTGCCAGAAAGGACGGCGCGTTCTTTCTACGCTTCGCTGCCTGCGTCGGTTCAGTACTAGGCCCCAAAAGTATAGACCCCATGATACTGAATGCAGCATGAGGAGCCAAGATTTTTGTGGCGCTCAGGCAACATGGCTTCACACACGTTCGTCTCAGCCATCGCGAACGATCTCCGAACGGTTTTCCTTCTGGACGGCTGGGTCAAGCGACTTGAACTCAAGCCCAAGACGCTCTTTTTGGTGGCTTGAGAAGAACGACCAGTTTCTTCAACACTTGTAATACCACATTGTCGGAGGATCTGTTCGTGGATTCAGGCTAAGCTACGTGCGTGGCAGTGTCGGGCGGCTCCGCGTGCCGCTCCGAGAAGGGCGCCTTTGCGCGGCTCTGCAACATGGCGTCCTTGGATAAGGACCCGCTACCGCCACGAATAGCAGCATGGAGAGCGCGAGGATTCGGCTTTCGGGCAGCCGCTGAGCCGTGGAGCGTCTCGGCCGAGCGCCTTCGCTGGAGAAGCATCTTGACCGGTGGGTTGGTTGCCGAGGCCGAGGCCACCGCCGTCTTTGAATGGCTGCACGGCGGTGCATGGGACCCTAGCTTGTTCGAAAACCGTCGCGGTCCTGTGAGCTTCGCCTGTTGAGGTTCATGATCAGACTCCGAACGGTGAGATTTCAGTTCAGTCTGTCTCGGAAAGAATAAGACCCTGTCTACAAAGACCCACTGGTGAGCTGCGAGCAGCCGGCGCCACGAACGGGATGACAACTGGTTTTACGACGGACGTGATCCCACTGACTGAACAGGAGCCTGTGTTGCTGGGTGTTCGGATATGTGACGACGTGCTGTGCGGTGCCGTGAATCTAGTA
The DNA here is from genome assembly GCA_023335925.1 of Pythium phragmitis. Lineage (NCBI taxonomy): Eukaryota > Oomycota > Peronosporomycetes > Pythiales > Pythiaceae > Pythium > Pythium phragmitis. The sequence continues at coordinate 6,667 of JAADVZ010000543.1, read as the reverse complement.
CAGACCGCCCAACAATAACAGACTGCCTTTTGTCAGACTCATCAATCACCCTTGTGCTCTGAACGCTCGACTGGACCCCACCTCTTGACCTTGTCGACCAGACTGGACTCGACGCCATTGATGGATGGGTCCTTCTTCTTTCGATTCTTGTCGTTCTACATGTGTCCAGTATGAGGCAAGCGGTATTCATTTGTTTCCCCATGAGCGATCCCACTTCATATGCAGCAGGACTTGAACGCTACTCCATACCTTGTCGACCATTTCCTCAAACGACTGGGCGTCCTTGCCAAACACTTCCGAGCCAAACAAAGCAGCCAGCACAAGCGTCGCCCCTCGCCGGTGGTACACAGTGACGCCGTCGGCGCGAGTCTCCATGCCCATCTCATCCACGTGGGATCGCAAACTGAACCCGAGCCCGATGCCGTATAAATTGGACGCGGCGACGACAGCCTTGGAGGGTAGGAGGAGCTGGACCCTTGCCTGCAGGTCGAGCTTGACGACGCCGTGGTCTTCGTGAACTTTGTACGGCGTGCCGTGCTCGTCCACGCCAGGCAGCATCCGCGAGCGGTAGCCACAGCACCACACGATAGCGTTGGCCGACTCGTAGGCCTTGACCGTGAGGTTCTGGCACCCTTGCTGGTTGACCTGGAACAATCGCACGCGACACTCTTTGCCCGTTCTGATGTCTTTGTACAAATGCTTCGCGTCTTCCCGCAAGCCCGTGAACGTGTTGACACAGCCCGTGCGATCCATGCGACTGCCATCGGCGCCATCAGCTTCGGCGTCTTTCCGAGTGGAATAATAACAGCGGATCGGACTACGGTGCAAGATCGTAATGTCGCGAGGCTGGAAAGCGAGCGTTTGCGATTGGGACTGCGTCTTGGGCTTGAGAACGCCCGGAGGGGGAGACAACTCGGTCGATGCCCCGATGGAATTATCAACAGTGGTGGTCCCTGCGTCAGTGTCCACCGTTGAAGTCGGTGACCGTGGCAGATCAGATTTGGCTGCTGCGGTCACAGTTTCCTCGGTCGGGACTGTGACTGAGCTTGGGGACAGAGGCGGCTTTGCGCGCTGCTGCGGTTTGCCCTTATTCAGCAGCATCCACGCCACTGAGAAGGAGCTGTGGGACCCGCCAACGATACACACTTTGCGTCCATCACTCTGCAGCAAATAGTCACGAAGCCGCGCAAAGCCGTCGTCACGAAGGCAGTCCTCTGAAAGAAACGACTTGGATCTGTACGCGGGGTTAAGCTCGAGCTGCGGAGGAAGATCTTGCTGCCCGCCCATGGCAAGCACGAGGTGCTCCGTATGCAGCGTGATGACTCGTTCGTTCTCTGTGACTTCGACGCGATAAATACCCGACTCCAGCCGTTCGAATCGTGCAGCTCGAGAGTTCAGCAGGCATTTGGAAGCCCCTGCGTACGCCGAGATCTCTTTTATCAGACACGCACCGACGTTCTGGAGAAATCGACCGAAATCCACCAAGCAGGCTGGGGCATTCCCAACCTCCTCTAATTTCCTCGTGCTTTCGTGGTCCTTTGCTCTCTCCAAGAACGTCCCCTTGATACTCTCGGGCGGGTCGAGATCTGGCTTCTCGTCCAAGACACTGCTCAGCAGACTACGCGCGAATGTGTTGGAGTTGATGGCATACTTGCCAAGATTCCCCGAACCGAAAGTGCTTGCATCTCCGTCATGAACTATCGCGACTCCTTTCTGCTTCATGCCAATGTGCCCACTTGTCTCGACGTCGCTGGCTTCGCCGTGGAGCGCAGGATGAAGGAGCCGAGGCAAGAAGCCTGTCCGAGCCGCACGGATGAAGATACCGATGCTTGCTGGACCACCGCCGACGATCAGTAACTTGTAGAGACCCACGTCAGTGGCCATCATGATTCACACAGCAATGAGGAATGAGAAAGAAGGGGGAGGCGGGGAGGGCAGCGACTCCAGACAGTCAAGAATGACTTGGTGGCTTGAGTTGTAGAAGCCAAGTCCAAAGGTGCTGCAGCGCTCCATGTGCTTGATTCTTGATAGACACGTATAAATACCGATCCATGTCCTCGTCACTGGTCGCTTGTCTAAATGGAGACCTGCAGTCATTTCTTTGGCGGTCTTGACTTGGAATGACGAGGAGGAAGTAGTGGCGTAGCATAACTGGCGCGCAGTTCCGAGTTCGAACCAAACAATGGCGTTCGCTGCACCGAGCGGATACTAGAGAGGCGGCTTCGAATACTGTCTCCACGAGACGGAGTGGTCAGCTGCCCCCGACGTTTGCTGCCGGCAACCAGCGGCGTCGGTGTTTGCTGACGGGACTGGGATTTGCGAAGCCGCTACTCATTCCAAGACACGATGAGTGCAGAAATCATGGCGAGAATGTTAGAACCAACCACATACAGTTTGGGATTCCAAGCGGCTGGCGATCTTCTCGCGGGTTGAGCTTTCCTTGACAATGAAGCTTGGTCCACTCAGGACTTGTTCTACGCATTCACCACGAGAATCAGTTGATTAACGAACAACATCGAAGGAGAGAAGGAGGCCCAGAAAATGGTACCTGGTGTCGCTCGTGCGTCCAGGATCATCGGTGTGCCTTCAATATCCCCCCACGTCATGAGTGGACTGGCATCGATGCCTGGCGCGATTTGCGGAGTCATTTGGACGAGCGCCAACTCGTTCTTGTGAGTCTGAACGCCGCCGATCTCGGAGTCTGCAGACTCAGCGTCGTCAGCTTTAAAGCGGGAGTTTGCGTACACAGTTTCCCGTTTGCTGCGTGACAGCACCCTTTCATTGGTATCACCGAGCTTTACCAGCTCGCGCAGGTGGCCTCTATCGTCGTAATCTCCATTCTCGAGCAGCCGGACGTTGTGACTGCTTCCCACCTGAGCACGCACACAGTCGACTGAGTACGCTCCTCTTCCCTTTGGACGGGCGTTGGACTGCGTGGGTACGCACCTTGCATATTTGCTTGGACACCTCGAGATCAGGCACAAAGAGCAACGCATTGCGCGCTCGAAATGGCCACGTGTCAGGTGCACTCGGTCGATGGTCCGTGGGTCCATCCGGTGCGAGCACTTTGTCCACGATCTGCCGCTGCTCTTTCGAAATCCACTGGCCGTTGGTGAGAAGGTGAAGCTTGGCGTCGCCCCTGCTGCCGTCATCATCGTACGCCCAATGGTACCGCCGTTTGTGGTCTTCGACGGCTTTCTCTTGAAGTTCGGTGAACGCCGCATTGTCTTCGGATGTGTGGGTCGCCTACGAACAGAGAGAAATGAGCCTTCTCTCTCCCCAAACGTGACCATTTGCACACAGCCTACCACAAATCGATTCAGCGTCATGTCCTCGGCGTGTTGCTGGTCTCTAGGACCAGTTCCGCTAACGTCGTTCGTGTTATTTTGCTCGGCGTTGCCGTCATCGTCGCCCAACGGTAGACGGCTGGGCGTCGGCTGATCCCATGCGGAACTCTCACTGCGCGCGACGGATGCGGGCACTTGCGAACGCAGTTGCGCGCCCCTCGGCACTGTGCTGATCACGCTGTCGGTGCCTGCCGAGCGTACGAGCCCCGTGTTGCCGCCACCGCTCTGCAGTCGCTGCGTTTGTCCACATTGTATCATACTTAGAGTTCTGCGCTTCTCTGCTTCAGGCGTCCACATCACGCACCTCGTTGTGCTTGCGCAGCGCCGGTAGATCCGGAAAGAAGTCGCGCTCAATGATGCGCTCGAGTGCCTCTACGTACTGGTCTTCCTCCAGCACGACCTTCTTGCTCATCGTGCTTCCCTTCTCACGTGCTGGCAGGCAACCTCTAAACGGCGGACTCGTTTAAGTTAACGTTTGCAACAAATTCGAGTTGCCACTCTTTGTTACAAACTGGTCCCACGAAGGCTGGATCACTTCATCCATTACATTACAGTCTTAGGCCATATGCGGCGTGGGCCTGCTCCAAGATCGCCGCGTAGTCGTCGCTGCATGCGTCTTCATCGGCCTGTGCCGTCGGGAAGCAGAGGCCCGTGTGGATATAGGAGCCGCTCGTGACAGTCAGTGCATGCGGAACCACACAGGCCACGCTCTCGCACGGCTCATGGGCTGTCTGCGGACTGCAAACACACATCGCGAGCCGCTTGTCTTGACGGACTCGCATCTCGAGCGATAGTAACGGTGTTGGGAACGGATCCAGTACTGTGGCGATTCGTTGGCGTAGGCGGTGATACCCATTACGAACGCTGAATTCGGCATGGGATCGAAGCACTCGAAGCAGTACTTGAGACGAGACGCACAGACCGAGCTCTTCGTTGACGAACCGGTGGAGACGGAACAGCGTAGCCGACGGACGGCATGCGTGCCGCAACGCCGTGATGATCTCATGGGACTCCAGTGAACGGAGTGCACAGACATCGTTTGCACTTTCGTGAGCCGCTGAGAGCCGTGGGAATGCCTCCATAAACGAGTGAAGGGGCAGGGCGACAAACGGCGTGAGGGCGTCGGAGGCATACTCGCCTTCGATGGCATCGGCACGGAGCGGCAGTTGCGCGCCCTCGCCATCGTCTGAATGGTGCTGCGCGGTCACACCGCACGGCAGCCTGCACGAAATATAAATATTGTCAGTCAGCACATGACACATCCATAGACAAAGGTTAGAGAACCACACGCACTCAGTTTGCACGGCGGTCTCGTACATCTCGCCGTTCGTACTCCGTATTTGCTGGCAGAAGAGATCGCCCATGCTGCTGAGCTGGTACACGCTCGCGGTCGCTGCGTTGGTGTCATCCGCGAGTGCACAAAAGCCAAAGAGCGTGGTCCAGTCACTTCCATCGCGAAGCTGAAGATCCAGCGGCGAGTCAGTCGCGATATACTGAGAGATTGTTGAATGGGAGCGCTCGCCAATGGACCGCAGTGGTGCAATGGACAGGTACGGAGACGATCCTGTGCTCGATGGTGCGCCGTCGTGCCTGGTGAACGGGTACAGCGAGACCGTCTTCCGACCCTGTGTTGAGGTGAGGATGATGCCTGCACGTATCCAGCCCGCAAGTGAGTCGAAGTGCATTCCGATTTGATGAGGGTTGTTCACACACCTTTGTCGGAGCAGGAGTCATTGCCTCCCCAGTGAATCTCATCCAACGCGCCAAAATAGGCGATTTTGGAGTCGATCTCATGGCGCTGCTGCCACGACAACAACGCCTTGCCCGGCATGCGACTGTCCAGCAACTCCACGGACACGCTCGTACCGACAACGAGCTGGAAAGGAGCCCTGCACGGCATCAAACGTTATTCAGGACCGTTGCTGCGTGGAGTCGTAAACATATTACTCATACCTCTCTCGACGCTTAAGCGCGTAGATCTCGCTGTTCGGCGCGTTCATCTTAACGAGGTCAAATAGTGACACCTGTGTGGCTTGCGGTTCACGTAAATCAAGAGTCTGAACGCGTACGCGATTCGCTGTCCACAGTACGCATGGATGACTGACCAAGGAGGTTAAATAGAGTGAGCAAGGCAGCACTCCTGTGGGCAACAATGAAGCGAAAGAGACGCGTACCTCGCATACTCACTACGGAGGAGCCGCTCGTCCACCGACGCAGGGTTCATGTGAAGCGATTGGACGCCACCAATAGAGTCCCACGTGTGCACTTTGCCATCTCCGGTCACAAACGCCAAATCGTTTTCTGTGTGTGGACTGCCGGCGATATGGTACAGCATCGCGTCAAACCGGAGCCGATGCAGTGCCTTCAACGAGTCGCTGGCTTCCTCGCTGTCCCGGCCGAACGAAGCTTCCAGAACTGTACAGTTGGCGGCACCTCGTGCAGCAACGCGTATAGTTGATGTACCGTACATCTCGTACCCCTCGCGGCTGCCGAGCAGCTCAAACTGGCGGACCACGGCGCCGCATTCGACAGCGTTGCTCAATCGCTGGCGCTTGCGGTCCCGTGAGCAATTGCGAAAGACGCGAGCCTGCTGCAGAATTTGGCCCGCTGGTAGAAAGACGGCGTGATCCTGGCTCGCCGGTAACGCCACACCTAAGAGCGCGTTGCCCTGCCACTTGAGCAGGTCACTCTCGCGCTCGCGCGAGATCTCTGGCTGCAAGAGCTCAACGGTCATGTCGCGCGGCACGAACTCGCGGTTGTGGCGGTCAAAGTACATGGCCTCTGTACGCGCAAATATACTCGGATTGTGTACGTCCTTGAACTGCGTGCGCTTGAGCGGCCGCGCAAAGTTGTAGCCGGCGAGGTTGCGGTGGCACTCGCGCAGGATGCCAACGCAGTCGACACCGCCCATGCGCGGGCGCTCGCGCGGGTCATTCACCATGACGGGCTGCAGGGGGATACGGTCCGGCGATGGCGCAGCGATGGCGCCGCCCAGTCCCGTGCTCACGAGCACGGGCGGCCACTGCGGGTACGTCGCCGTCGCCTCCATCTTGGTTGGTGGAACCAGAAGAGAGTCTCGAGACAATGCTGGCTAGCCTAGGCTAATGCACCATCCCGGGGCACTGAGAACAGCGCACAGTAATTTCACGAATCGAGGCAGTGTATGTATGCCCCGACGCCGCAGGCGCACGTCGACTCGTCCGAGGAAGAGCGTATGCACCATGCCGCGCATGCTCTCGACGCCGCCGCTGCCGCTCGGATATACACACGGATTACCAACAGCGTATCATCGCGCGCGGCGTTGTTCGTGCTCAAAGTAG
>JAADVZ010000542.1:0-21039 GCA_023335925.1 Pythium phragmitis | reverse complement strand
GATCAGCAATCGCCTGGTTCGTGTTGCAGTTGTCGCCCACGAGGAATTTCACCATCGACCAATCCTTGCTGTACACGCTCAGAATGGATTCGATGTGCTCGACGTGGGCGTCGGCCGTCTGACCGTCCTCCATCGGCGACAGTCCGATTACTCGCTCTTGGTGCTCGCCATTCTCGGAGTAGACAGCGAGCACTGCGAGAAAGTGGAACGAGCCAGACGACCAGCCGTCAAACATTAGCCCAAACGTATCTCCCATGTCTGCACCGATGGCTTGACCCACGCGCACAGCCACTCGGCGCATGTAGCCCTTGAGCGTCTCCGCCATCGTCGGCGTCATTTTGACGAGCTTGCGCGTGAGTGGATCTTCCATCTCGGAGAGAGGGAGGTTCCGCTCGACGATCCATCTCATCCAGTCGTACATGTCGCTCGTCGTTTCGTCGACAAACCCAAACACCTCGAGCGGAGTGAGAGCCTGGCGCTGGAACTCAGCATAGTCGTCCGCAAACGACGGATGTGCCGAGTTGAGATGGGAGAGGAGTTTCGTGTAGCCGGTGCCGGGCGCTTGCTTGCGCTCGCGGCTGCAGATGTTGCACTTGTAGTGGACGGGCGAGGATCTGGTGAAAAAGTAGGCGACGACGCTTCTGGAGCTCATGGTTACTGCGTAGAACGTTGGGTGGTCGGGTGACGGTTGTCGATTGGTCGGCAAAAGCGAGAGTGAGAGCTCGAAAAGACAAGAGACACAATGCACAGCGATGTTTTGTGGCTTCTGGGTCTCCGGCGACGGGTGGTCGCAGACGCAGCGCGCAGTGGTTGCCGGACGTGGTGACTGAAAAATACAATTATTATTGGCACAATACATGATTGTATTTTTGGGTGATGTGGGCAATAATAAATAATTCAATACAATTAATACAAAAATAATTGTATTATAATAATTTTCTCGGAGCCGTGTGCTGCGGCGCCTTCTCGAGCGCGTGCTGTCGACTACGATGCCGCTCACGTGTCGAGAGCTGTGCGTCGAAGCCCTAGTGCCGTGCAAGTACTGCAAGAAAGCGTATCTGCCCGACAAGCTCATTCTCCACAACAAGTATTTTTGTGGTCCCAACGCCAAGAAGACCAGGCTCCAGGATCGCCAGCAGACCAAGAAACCCAAGAAGAAGCGTGCGGCCGGTGGAGAGGAAAGTGACAGTAGTGACGATGATTTGAACAAGCCGGTCAAGGGGAAGAAGGGCAAGATGCCCGCTCGCAAGAACCAGAAGAAAAAGAAGGCCGCCGACAGTGACGACGACGACGACGACGGTTTGGATGATACACCGCAACGCAAGCAAAATGGCAAGTCGCCGATGCATCAGATCCACTGGACGCGGATCGTGATGGTCGAGGCGCACTACACCGACCGTGCAACACGGCGCGTGGCGTGTTTGAGCTCAAGTCGGACTTCAAGTGGTGCTTGACAGGTACGTACAGAGCGGATTGTAGCTGCTCGCGGTACTGTGGGCGGTTTTGATCCCATACGAACGATGTTGGATGTTTGTGCAAGCACGCCACTCCAGAACCGGATCGGCGAGCTCGTTTCTTTAGTGCGCTTCCTCCAGATCAAGTACTATGCGTACTATCACTGCACCAAATGCGAGTGTCAGAAGCTCGCCCCGCGAGGTCCATTTCGCGTGGTCACATTCGCACTATTGACGACAGACACGAAGGGCATGGCTGAAAATTCCATTCACTGGGTCAACAGCGCACCTCGTCCTGGGAAGTCGACTCGCCTGTTCTGGCGCTGCCAAAAGGAAATCTAGACCGTGAAACAGCGTCGCACACTGTCGATGTCGATGGCGACAGCGAGTGGGGCCAGTGGTTGGCGAGCTACTGGTCTCTCTGGAGGACGAGGGACGAGAGCAAACTAAAACAAAACCGTGGCGCCGCTCAAGGCCCAGGAGGCGGCGGTGTATGTTGATGATTGATTGAACTTGGACATTGCGTATGCAAAAGAGGTACTGAACGAACCTTCCCATTCTGGTAGGCGACGGGATACGGACCGCCACCGTGTTATTGACTGGCGGAGGAGCTGCTGGGGGAACAATACGACGGCGGATTGGGCCAGTGGAATTCTCCTGGCAGCTGCCGGCGTCGGCACGTTTTGGCTGGGCGGTGGGAGCCGGAGCGGCGGCATCATGTGGCTGGGCGGCAGGAGCCGCGGGCGGGGCGGCGGCGTCATGTGAAGAGCTTGTACGTGCCACTGACGCCCCGCCTCTGTCTTCTGCCACCGCTGGTGTCGACAGAGAGTCAACCACGCCCGCTGCCGCCATGGTTGATTCGACTGCCGCTGTGGCGGCCATCAGTCGCGCTTGCGACCAGACGCGTGGGGACTCGACTACCCTAGAATTTTATTTAACCCTAGGATTTTTCCTTCTATTTAACCCTATCTAGGGTTCCCCCCGGCCCAAAAAGTTGGGCTTCTGCCAATAACCCAGGTTTTTAAACCTAGGGTCAGAACCCTAAATCGTAACCCTACCAGTAAGTAACTGGTAGGGATTTGAAACCATCAACGGACTATAAGACCTAAACCTGACTTCATGGTTGAATCTGGGTCGCGAAGCCAGCGGATGTGTATAAAAAGCATGACATACCCCCACCCAGTCTGCTTCTATTTTTGGGTCTTAGTGGGTTCTCTAAGGTTCTCGCTCCAAGCCGTAAATACGTGGCATTCTTGGACACGAGCATCAACAGCCACTTGGTGCTGGTTATGCACCCTCGCCAGAGGATCTTTGTTCCATAGGATCAAAATGGGCGACCAATCCGGAGTGACGAGGGAATCTACAGCGAAAGTCATTCGAGTCCAAAGCCTGGTGCGACGCTGGTTGGCACGACGAGTGTGCGGAATTCTTTCTCAAGATCGCTCCCAACAACTAGTCTGTCAAAATGGTCCCGATGATTATGCAATACGAGGCAACACGTGGCGCGCGCCGTGCCGTTTGCTCGATGGCAGGCCAGCGGTGATAATGGCGAAACCTGACACGACAAACAATCAAGCAAAGGCAACACAACTCAGTCTGATGGAGAACATGACGTACAGCGCGACCGCCTCCCGTGGCGAAGGCGAGGCATTCATCTCGTTATGCACAGAGGAAAAACGTCTTCTCTTTGAAGCGCACCGAAAGACTGCCATGCGATCTGTGCGCCGATGGGAGCAACAGCAAGTACGAGAGAGAACCGCCGCCCGCGCAGATCGCCTGGCTAAATCTCGATCAGAGAATCACAAACGGCTGATTGACTTGCAGAAGGGCGCAATGGTGGGTAGAGTGTGCTGATGTTGTTGTGGACGAAAGGCGCTGACTAGACATGCTTCACACGCCACGGTCAGACGCACAATGTCAAGTCAATACGCAGGGCAGCCGTCCACGGCGACACTGTCCGCCTCATCGAGCTTCTCAATCTAGGCTTTGATGCCGATTCGTCCAGTGTGGGTGGTTCTTTCCTTCCTTCTCCAGACGATCACGTTTGACCTCGGATACGAATAGGCTATGGGGCTTACACCACTTCTCGGAGCAAGCCAAAGCGGGTGTTTGGATGCTGTCAGGATTCTTCTCCAGCGTGGAGCCAATGTTAACCACCAGCACGTCACGACGAAGCGAACAGCGTTGATGGAGGCGAGTTCACGGGAGGATTCAGAGATTGTTCGGGAGCTTTTGCGACACGGTGCGTCTTCTTGAAGTGACGTACGTCACAGCAATCGTTGGCTCGACATGTTGAATTGTACATAGGAGCACGACTTTCAGTGCGGGACGCGCATGGAGAAACGGCCTTCGACTACGCTAATGACCACGGCATACGACGCTACCTAGATCTTGCGGCCTCTCTCTGGTCCCACGAAAGCGCTGATGTTTTCCCGATGCCGTTTCGAAGCGCTGCCAAGACACTGTTTCTCATCCAGAAGCGACAAGAAGCCCAGGCTGGCGAAAGACGAGCTGCGATGAAGAGGGAGCTCACGATGCTCCGCCCAGCAATACTTCGATCGGCGGCTGAAGCCAAGATGCGCTACGACGAACAGGTGCGCATAAGCCATGCGCAGGTGTCGCTACTACGAAGACTTGAGGTGTTGCGCCGAGCCGACGAGCAGTTTGACGAGGACCGCGCACAACTCTTGGAACTTATCGAGCGAGCGTTGCTGTTCAAAGCGGAGAGGGAGCAGCCGCGCACTTTGACGAGTACCTCTATCTCCATAATTCTCGCATTTTGCGATCGCCATTGGTTTGATCTAGTCGTGACTGGTGAACCACGGGAGAGACATCGAAGAAGGTGCGATCGAGCCGTACGCGAACCGCTTGAGCCAACCAGGGGGCGTGTTGGACTGCAAGTAGTGCCCGAGGTGATCAAAGCGGAGTGGGACGAGTTACAACAGGCACTAGAGGTGGAGTTGCCGACACTCTAATCACTTGTGGGGTGGTCTGCGGGGTCACTAACTAATTGGCTTGTGCTGCAGACTTGTTGCGACCAGCTACGCCGCGCTCAAACGGAAGAGCGGCCAGACCCAGCAAATGGCGTGACGAGAAACAAAGACGGTCAAACAATGTCTATGTTGGACGTGTGTGTCGTCGAGGCGCAGCACGTGCCGTATCGAGACTCGCGCGTTCAGGAACTAGTCAGTTCCTTTGCGTCGCCTTCTCCGTGACTGATAGACAAGGCTCGACTGACGAGTGCTTGTGTTTGTGCTCATAGATTGACCCATTCGTTCGCGTCACACTTCGCGACCGAGCAGACAACTGCGCATCATCCTCAACGACCATGCGTCTGAGCGATCGCCATCCAACATGGAGCTGTGCATTTGCCTTCGCCGTCGAGTCGACCAAAGGCGACGTGCTGATTCAGCTCTTGGATGCGAAACAGAACGAGGTCGCGGGAGAGGCCACTGTCGCGCTGAGGACGCTCGTCGATCAGAAGGAACGCGACCAATGGCTCGTGCTACGGCCGACACTTCGGCAGCAGGTGCTCGAGAAGGCGCCACGTGCTCACGCCGCTCGCGTCCGCGTGACCTTGCGCTTCGTACACACTCCGGTGCCATTCATTTTGGCCTTGTGCAGCCTAGTGGGTCCTTGTCTAACTCTCAACTTATGGATGATGCCGGGTAGTCCATTCTACTCACGCGTGAGATCCAGCGATTGCTCACAGTGCGGGCCGACTTGGTCCGCCGCAAGTTCGCGCTCATGCACGGCGTCCTCGAGGATTGCCTTCACAAACTCACCAAGTTGGGTTCGTAAAGATATATATATATATATACTCAATCCGTTTACTCGCATACGACTACCTCCTTCGCGCCGCATACTTGGCTGTCGCCCAGGCGGGCAGTTCGGGCAGTTCCACGGTCGCGTCCGGCGCGAATCGCCGGAAGAGGTCTTCGATGTACATGTGCTTGATGAGTCCGGGCGGACGCGCGTCCGAGAACGCCTTGAGCGCGTCCTGCACGCTCATGCCAGCTCGTTGCACGAGATACGAGACCACAAGGTAGCCCGTGCGGTTCAGGCCGTGGGTGCAGTGCACGGCGATGCTGCCGTGCGGTTCCGCCGCGAGGAACTCGTCCACGATGCGCAGAAACGCCATGACCTCCGATTCGCGCGGCGGCGCCTTGAAGCCTTCAATGCAGAGCTTGACGTACTGTACGCCCGAGCCGTGGAACACCGCTTCGCCGTCGTAGTACTTGGTCGTGTTGGTGAGGTCGATCAGCAGCCGCACGTCATGGCCTACGCTGGCCTGCGTCTCGAGAAAGATCTCGGGCGTCCAGAGCTCCTGGGGCGAGCGGATCATGCGCGTGAACTTGTCGTCGAGCGGCACGCGCATGGCGACAAAGCGAGACGACGCGACCGGCGAGCCGATCTTGGGGACGTCGTCCCAGTTGTCGGGCACGGACAGCTTGGAGCGACGCGCTGGGCGACCGCCACGACGCGAGCGCTCTCGGCTCCGGTCGCTCTCGCTTTTCCGATCGCCCGAGGCGTCTCGTTTCGCATGGACCACTCGTTCCGCCGCACTTCCGGTCCCCCGCGTGTCTGGTTCCTGTCGGTCGGGGGCTCCCCGTTGAGGCGATGCCATGGTGGGTGATCGCTCGCGGTGCGCAGGACTGGTGTCGCGAGGTTCCCGCCGCTCGCGCGATCGGTCTCTGCGTCGTCGCCCTTCGGAGGCGTGGCTGCGGCGCCGGTGGTCGCGGCCTCGGCGTCGGCGGCGGTCTTGGTGAGGTGCGCGACGACGCTCCCCGTCCATTTACCCAGAGCCTTCTCAATCAAAGAAGTTGCCAGTCACACATACCGGTAAAGCACCGGTTTTGGCGAACCCACTGTCCTCCACATGTTGACGCAAACAGTCGCTGGGAAATGGATGCCTCAGCATTCCCAGGTGAGCCACTAGCGAACGCGATGGCGCTCGGCCGAAAGATCCGCGTGCTGTGTCTCCACGGCTGGCGCACGAACGAGAAGATCCTGCGCCACCAGACGCAGGGTCTGCGCGACGCGCTGGGCGAGCGCGCCGAGTTCCTCTTCCTCAACGCGCCGTTCGTCGCCTCCGGCCCGGCGCAGGAGATCATTCAGACCTTGTACGCGCACGAGGCGCCGTTCTACGAGTGGTGGAACGCCATCAAGATCGAACCGGAAGACCCGAGCCGCACGCACAAAGCCCACAACTACCGCTACGAGGGAGTGGATGAGACGCTCGAGTTTATGGCGGCGCGGCTGCGCGAACTGGGACCGGTGGATGTGGTGCTCGGGTTCTCGCAAGGTGCCGGCCTCGTGAGCGTGCTGACAGCATACTGGAAGGCGCAGCATCGCGTTCGCCCCTGGAAGGCGTGTGTGCTCGTATCCGGTTTCCGCCCGCGCGCCAACGAAGTCAAGGACCTCTTCGAGGACTCGGACGGCAACCGACTGCTTCTCGACGTGCCGTCGATCCACATCATGGGCAAAGCCGACGCGATCTTTGCACAGTGCCAGGACCTGTACGACACATACGAAGGCGACGACGACGGCGTGCTGCGGTTCAAGTTTGAGCACGAAGAGGGCCACAAGTTCCCGTCGCCCCATCGCCACCAAGAGCTCTACCGCGACGCTGCCCTGGCGCTCGAGCGTATCATCAGTGAGCGATCGGGCGTGGGATTCGCGTAACGCTAGACGTAACAACGTTTCCGAGAAGAAGAGAGGAGTTTTCCTTGCGCCCTAAGTGTTCCCTCCTGGTCTATGGTCTAGTGGTAGCTTAGTATTGCTGCTCCAGCTCGGTCAGCACCTCAATCGAGGCGCGTGCGGCCTGCAGCTCCTGCTCCAATTGCGCCACGCGCGCGCTGTCTTGCTGTTGCACTGACTCGGGGACCTTCGCTGAATAGCCCGACATACGCTGGCGACTCAAGATGCCCTGCAGGGAGTCGTCCATCTTGACTGCTCGCTTCGTGAGACGCTCGATCTCCATACGAACACGCTGTGGTGTGTCTGGGTCGTCCGGGACGGGGAAGAACACTGCGACCAACACAACAGGTTTCAGCAGTCTTGGCGAACTAAGGCACCGCAGCCATCCCTACCTTTGCACGTCTTCGAGATGGAGTGACTGAGCGTCACTGCAGCCGATCGCACGCCGTGTCGTGCGTCGTCAATCTCAACCCGCATGCGGCTCTGGGTCTCAAGATCGCGCATGGCTCCGCGAAGAACTGCAAGCTCGATTGGCGTCTCACACAGTACTCTCGCCACGATCTCTCTGTCGAGACACATTCACGAATCAGTTAGCGATAACAAGTATAAGAGATGCAACCGTGCAAACCTCACTCTGTCTGGGAGCCTCCGGTCGGAGCCAGAGTCTTGACAGTGTGACGAAGCGAGCGAATTGAGTGGAGGACGTCAAGGATCAGCTGAACGTACGGAGAGAGTTTAGTATCCTAATGCATTGGGTTCGAGCAATGCAGGCAGAGATCCAATGCCCAATGAACTTACCTCCATATCTTTCTCGGCTGAAGAGTCAAGCCACGGTAGTACGTGACCTTGCTCTGGATACTGAGCGAAGAGGAGCGCCTCGTCGAGAACTCTAGACTGCATCGAGGGATCATACGTTCGAATTCTTTGCCTGCATACATAGACACACACTTAGCTCTCAGAAGCTCCGAAACGATGTTACGCGACAACGTACCATAACTCCTCCGTGACGAACGGAGCAAAGGGGTGCAGAAGCCGCATGGAGTAATCGAGACACGTGAAGAGCGTCATCCGCGCCGACAGTTGATGGTCGCGAAAAGCCTCCTCTGAGCCACTGAAATCCTCGGCGCTCACTCGATTTCCGTACAGGATGGGCTTGCTGAACTCAATGTACACGTCGCACAGTTCCTGGATGAAGAAGCGTTGGAACGAGGCAACGCTACTCGCCAGTTGGTTGGTTTCCATGCTCTTGTTCACAGCTTCCACTGTCGTGGCCTGGACGAGAAGACATATCGGTATAAGCAAACGGCCCGAATCAGCGTGGTGCGGTGCTTCTTACCAGTCGACTCAAGATCCATCGATCCGACAGACTCATCTTTCCACTCCATCTCAATTTGTCCATGCTTTTCACTGACGTAGTGGCTTCCAAGCCATTGGCTTCGAGAAGTGGCAAGGCATATCGAACGGCATTCCAGATCTTGTTGCAAAATTGGCGGTGCGAAATGACCCGTTGCAAGTCCATGTTGATCTGACGACCTATGCCATTCATCATCGTCAGTATCACTAATCCCCACATCAATCCATCGTTGTCAAGCTGTATACCTTGCTGGAGATACGACGCCAGAGCATAGCGCAGGGCATCCGTACCACACGCTGGTATGCCCTTTGGGAACTCTCGGCGGAGCTCTTTTTCCGCCTTCTTTCGTTCTTGGTCACTGACATTCCCCGACTGCATGTGAACACCCATCATTAGACTCCGAGCCATATGGGTTACGACACCTTGTACAAGCCTTACCTGGAGTCCTGCGAGCAGGTCGTCGAGTGTGATGCCTTTGATGACATGAATCGGATCGATAACGTTCCCCAGACTCTTGGACATTTTCCTCCCAGCTTTGTCTCGGACCATGGGGTGAAGCAAAATACGCTCGAACGGTGTTTTCCCAGAAAACTGAAGACAAACACACGAGACAAGCTCAGCGGCAGTCGCATCGCTTTTTCCCCACTACCGGAAGTACGTACCTCCTCGCACAGCATCGCCATTCGCGCCACCCAGAAGAAGAGGATATCTGAACCTGTCTCCATTACGGAGAGAGGGTAAGCTGGCGACTGGATAGGGTCCTGATTGGGCCATCCCTGCACAAAGATTTTGTCAGTCCTCACGGTAAGAAAAGGCACTTTCAATGGAGGGACTCACAAAAATGGAGAGGGGTAAAAGGCCGGAACTGAACCACGTGTCGAGAACGTCCTTGTCTTGCTCCAGTCGAGCACTCTCACCCTCCGCGCCAAATTTCGCGATAGCCTTCTCCCGCGCTTCTTCCATCGATCGAGCCACAACCCATTCATCGTCTCGACCGTTCAACTGGATGCGGTACGCGGGAATGCGATGGCCCCACCAAAGCTGTCGACTTACACACCAGTCTTGAATATTGTCGAGGAAGAAATACCACATATGCTCGTGGGTGCGCGGCTCGATGGCCAGCTCACCGCTGCGGACGTGATCGACTGCTCGCTTGGCCATACCTCGACAGTCCACGAACCACTGAGGCATCAGCAGCGGCTCGATTACATCACCCGAACGAGAGCATAGGGACAGCGTGGTTGGATGATCGAGCTGAACAAAATAAAAGGGGGATTGACCTCGTGAGTAACAGCCCGCGATGGAAACGCGCAGCTCCAACTGAATACCTTCTCAACGTAGAGCTCTCGCTCCTTCAATGCAGCGACCACCGCCTCTCTGGCTTCAAATCGATCAAGCCCAATGAAGCGCGAATCGATATCCCCGCACATGCACCCGCTGTCATCAATCACAACCGGCTCGGCCAGCCCGTGGCGGCGACCGCACTCGTAGTCCTTCGGGTCATGAGCGGGCGTGACCTTCACCACTCCCGTCCCGAGTTCCATGTTGACGAGGTCGTCGTCCACCACAATGGGAAGGTGCGCCCCTGTAAACGGATGGAGAACGTGTCTGCCATGGAAAGGCTTGTACCGAGGATCTTCTGAGTGGACAGCGACCGCGACATCACCCAGAATGGTTTCTGGACGCGTCGTATCCACTTGCAGATGATCATCCGAGTCTACCAGCTACAGACACGGACAAGCAGCCGACACCCATCCGTGAGTGATCACCCACGACCATTCGTCGTCCATTGTGCTTACCTTATAGAGGATGCGGTGCATGACGCCAAACTCGACAGGCTTGGCTCGCCCCGGCAGTTTCTTCAGGGTCGCGCCTGAGAGAGACTCCGAGTCCACTTCAATGTCAGAGATTGCAGTCTTGAGAGTTGGGCACCTGATTCCGCACAGCACACTGAGTGGACACAGACATTTCTGACAGCTACATGGTAAGGAAGACGCACCAATTCACCATGCGCCGCTTTCGGAACACCAGCCCCCGATCGTGGAGCTGCACAAACGCCTCAATGACGGCTTGCGAGCTGCATCCGTACGACGCGCATTGGTTAGTCTCCTTGCACTGTCGTATAGACATTTCAAATACCAGCACGCACCGGGGCTTGTCCAGCGTGAAGAAAGACTCGTCCTTGTTCACGACGGCGCCAAGTTGGTCGATCTGGTCAAGGATGCGGCCTCCGTACTGCTCGTTCCACTGCCAGACGCGATCCAAGAACGCATCACGGCCGAGGTCGTGCTTGGACACGCCCTCTTCTTGTGCGAGTTTGCGCTCCACGACGCTCTGCGTGGCGATACCGGCGTGGTCGAGACCGGGCACCCAACGCACGTCAAAGCCGCGCATGTGGTGCCAACGCGCGAGCGCATCCTGGATCGTGATCGTCAATGCGTGGCCAATATGCAGTGCGCCCGTGACGTTGGGTGGCGGCAGCAGCATGCTAAAGCGCGGCGCGCGCTGATCGCCGCCGCGCTGCTTCTTGTGGGCGATCGCACGCTGCCAGTACTCATGCCAACCGGCCTCGACGGCGGCGGGGTCATACGTGGCCGCCAGCGGCTGCTCGCGCACGCGACAGCGGATCTCCGGCGGCAGTGCGAGTGCACTTTCTACGGAGTTGCTCAGCGCACGCCGCAGGCCCCACGCGACCCGCAGCGGCGGCGACGCACGACGGCGCAGCAGCAGTAGCGACATGTTCCTCCTCAAGTTGCCGCCACAAACTAGAAGCTCACTCTGAAAACCAAAATTTACAAAAATGGACCAATGTGGAGCGTCCCACAGCCCGCTCCACAACGAATGCTGGATCCATCCACCAGATCACCATTTTGCAATGACAGCCGTGAAGACCTTGGTGGCGCGGTCACTGCGCGACGTCGCGCGCGGCCACCGCGTGCACGCGCTGATGCTGCCGCGGTCGGGCGACCTCGTGTGCAAGAACCTCATGTGTGAGCACGTCGGCTCGTCGTGTGCGTGCAAGCTCTCACTCGTGCTCGAGCGCGTGCCCGACCTACGCGAGATGGACCTGTCCCACAACCAGCTGCGCTTCTTGCCGGCGTCGACGTTCGCGCTCGCGCAGCTCACGCATTTGAACGTCGCACACAACCATCTCGACGTGTTCCCCGACGGCCTCACGCAGCTCAAGCACCTGCAAGTGCTGGACGTCGCGCACAACCGCATCCACGAGATCCCCACGGACGCGATCGCGCAACTGGACCAGCTCCGCGAGCTACGCGTGACGGGCAATCCGCTCTCAGCCGACGCACTCGACGCGCTGCGATCACACAGAGAGGATCTCGAGATCGTAGAGTGAGGCGAGAACAACAAACGCACCGAGGGGAACAAATGTACCTAAATGAAATAGAGCGCTGCGTTTCTCGACACTGAACGCCCGCCTATAACCGCGGCAGCACGACTCCACGGTCGCCATCGATCGACGATGACGACGACCCCGCCGCTAAGTTAGGCTTGCGCTGCGAGTCGCGCTTGTGGACCTTCGGTTCGTGGACAATCGTCGGCTTGCTGCCCTTGTAGCCGTTCTTCGAGGCTGAGCCCCGCCGCGAGAGACCCTGGTCGGTCAGGGCGCGGGTGCTGCCCGCGCGCAACATACTTGGCGACTTCGCGGCGGTCGAGCTCTTCTTCTTGGTTGGCGATGGCGCGCGCGTCTCGTCTGCACCGCCGTGGTCGCTGCCGTGGTCGCTTGTGGTCGTCTCCTGCCGCTCGCTCTGCCCCGAGCCGACGCGGACGAGCGCGATGTCGTTCTCGAGTGCGGCGGCCACGGCGTCCGCGATGCTGGCGGCGCTTCCGTCGGCAATTGATACTGCCGTCGCGCGCAAGAAGCGCGGGTCCACTCGCTTTATCCGGAACTTGTCGTGGCGCACGCGCATCACTTGGAACGTGCCGTAGAGCTTGTCCTGCACGCCCATGCCGGTCGGCGGCATCACCACGGCCAGCATGGCGAGAAACGACTTGGGTTCAGGTGGAATGAAGCGCGCGTCGTCGATCGCCGAGTCCTGGAACGCCCAGGACACGGGCAGCTGCGACGTGAGCCGTAGTGCCGTGCTGCCCGTGAGAAACACCCATTCCGTCGGCCGCACTGGGCGTGGGTTGCCTGGCAGCGTGGTGGCCATGCGGTCGAACTTGAGGATGCTCGCAGGGTCCAAGTCGATCATCGGCATGAGCGTGGTGACGATCCCGTCCTCCATCTCGTCTCGAATTTCGTGGCCGTCCGGACCTACGGGACGGTCCCGATCTTTCAGGATGTGCTTGATGTGGGCGAGGGAGATGGCACACAGCGGCGCGAGCTCGGCGCCACCGACCTGCGCCAAGCGGATGAGAAGCTTGACGACGCCGCCCTCCACGAGTAGGTCCAGGGACGGACTCTTGCAAGCAGTGATGTTGTACAGCGCCCAGATGCAGTTGGTCGTGCTGTCCCTCGTGGCCGCATGAGAAATCATCTGGACCAGCGAGATCAGTCGCGGGTCTTCAATGAGCGGCAGCAAACACTCGGGGGACGTCGACAGAGTACGCAGCACGATCGAGCACCGGTCCGTGAGTTCGGTGAGGTACTTGGACGGGTGGCGAGCGGACGTCGCTGGCTCATGGGATTGGGGCGCCAGCGCCGCCGCGAGCACGTCTAGGGCACCGTCCGTGATCACGGCGAGTCCCATTCTGTCGGCGCGCGCGAGCTGGCTGAGCGAGTACACGCAGTGCACGAGCGACGCGCCGCTCTGGCAATGGGGTGCCATCGCCCCGAGCACTCGCACCGCGCCCTGGCGGATGAGCTCGGGCGAGTCGGCCGCATCCTCGCTCAGGATGGACACAATCTGGATGCACACGTCGACGACCGCTTCGGCCACGGGCTCGCGACTGAAGAGCACCAGGAAGACAGCAATGAGGTCTTTCTGAACAAGCGCCAGGCGGTACTTGGCGTGGTGCGCGAAGTTGTACAGTGATTTGGCACACGCGAGCGTGATGTCGTGGTTGTCGCTCAGGGAGAGAAGGCGCAAGACCAGCGGCATGGCGCCGGCTTCGTCGATGCGGTCGTGAAGTGAGGGCACGCACGAGACGTTGCAAAGCGCGTTGAGGCCAAAGACGTTTTGCTGCTCGTCGTCCTCCGAGCCAATGACCTTGGCCAGCACTTCGATGAGGTTGCTGGCCGCCATGGCCTCGCAGTTGGCGCGCTGCGCTGACAGCGAGCAGAGCACGGACGCGCAGAAGCGCATGGTCGGCGGGTCGTTGTGCTCCGCGAGCACGAGAACCGCCTGCAGCGCGCCACCCTCGACGAGCTTGAGCTCGGTGCCGGGCTTCATGGCAATGTTGTTGAGACAGGCCGCGAGCCGCCGATGGATCTCCTGGTTGCTGAACTCGATCTCGCACATCTTGGTGATCACTTGCGCCACGTTGATCTCCATGAGCGTGTCGAGCATGGCGGGATCGCACGACAGATTGTACAGTGCCGAGACGCACAGCGACCGGATCTCGACGCTTTCGAGCCGCGCGAGCTTGACGAGCGCGTACAGCACGCCGTCTTTGATGTGGGCCATGCGGTGCTCGTCGTGGGTCAGCAGGTTGAAGAGCGCGCGCGCGCAAATCTCCTTGGTCGACTCGCTGTTGATGCGCAGGAGCGAGTTGACGATGAAGTCGGGCACAGTGCCTTCCTTCCACACGTGGCGCGACCGCTGGGACCGCTCGATCGCGAGGTTGCACAGCGTCACGGCCGAGTAGATCTGAATATCTTCGATGCCGCACCGCATCATGAGCGTCAGCGCCGGGTACAGCTCAGCGCACTTGGTGAGCACGGCGCGGTACGCCGCGTTGGACGCGAGCTTGGAGAAGGCGATGGCGCAGTTGAGCGTGATGGTCGTGTGCGGGGAGCTCGAGAGATCAATGAGCATGGCCAGCACGGGCGTCTTCTCCAGTCCGTCGGCGGCCAGGTTGCAGCACGCCGTGGAGCAGCAGAGCAGCGCGTCCCTCGACGTCGCGTGCATGAGCTTGCGCAGCAGCCGCACGCAGCCATCGTCGACCATGCGCGCGCGCGACTCGACGTCGAACGTGAGGTTGGCCACAATGCATGCGCACTGCTTGACGTGCTCGTCGTGCTTCATGGTCCGCTGGAAGATGGCGACGAGCGTCTTGACGACGTCGACGCGCAGCAGGATCTTGCGGCTCTCCTCGAAGAACGAGAGGTTGTACAGGCAGCCGAGGGCGCACTCCTGGCTGCGCTGCAGCACGATGGGCGTCTTGCTGTCGCTCGCGCTCACGGGCGCGACAGGCTCTTCCTCAATCTCGAGCACGCCATCTTTCGAGACGGCGTGGCGCTTGCAGAGGCGCACGATCGCCTTGATGACGTCGTCCTTGAGGAGAAACGTGTGGAGTGTCTTGTCGCACGAGAGATTAAAGAGCGCGTGCGCGCAGAGTTCGCGGACGCGGTCTTGTGGAGACGTCGAGAGCCGCGCGAGCACGCCCGGGACGTTACTCTGCATGAGCTCGGAGCACGTCGACGGGTTGGCCATGAGACTGCAGAGCGCGACGATCGCGTACTGCTTGGTGAGCGCACTGGCGTCCTCGAGGAAGCGCAGCAGCAGCGACACGACGCCAAAGCGGCTGAGCAGCGGCCGGCTCTCGGTCGTTGCTGACATGTTGGAGAGACTGAGCGCCGTGTTTTCCTGGATCACGTCGTTTGCCTTGTGGCCCAGCTCGATGAGCTGCACGACGGCGTCGCTGCCGACGAGATTCTTGAGCGACGCAGCGTGGGACGAGATGTTGGCGATCGCGACCGAGCACATTTCGCGCACGAGTTCGTTCTCGACCTTGAGCAGGTCCTCGATGCACTCGAGCACGCCCATATGACTAAGCAGCTCCAGATTGGACGGCACGCCCGAGAAGTTGCAGAGCGCGGCCGCGAGATGCGCTTTGACAGGGACGTCCGAAACGCTCTGCGAGAGCTCGCACAGGTTGTCGAGGATGCCGTCTTCCACGACCTTGGCACGCGGACCGCTGAGCAGCGAGAGGTTGCAGATGGCCTCGGCCGAGAACGCGATGCTCGCGAGTTCTTTCTTGCTCGAGATTTTCACGATCGCCTGCACGACGCTCTCTGCGACGGGCGCGCCAGAGTGCGACGCGATATTGATGAGCGCCTTGACGCAGGCCTCTTTCGTGTCGGCATCCGGTGAGTTGAGCATGGAGATGATGGCCGACACGCAGCCTTCCTGCACGAGCCGTTGCTGGCCCTGGCGCTCGTACGAGAAGCGACACAGCGCCATCGACGTGTTGCGCCGTACTTCTTCGTGCTGCGCCTTGGCGAGCTCGAGCAGCGCCAGCAGCACGCCCTCTTCGATCATGCGCGTGCAGAGTGAACTCTCCCACGTCAGGTTGAGGATCGCGGCTGCACAGAACCGCTTGACTTCAATGTCGTCAAAGACGGAGAGGTGGCTCAGCGCGTGCATCGTGCCTTCGGTCACCATGCGCTTTTCATTACTTGGATCGGTGGTAAACTGTTTCAGGACGAGAGTGAGTGCTCGGTTCTACGTCTGCGCCAAAGAGAGAGAGAGAGAGACTTACGTGGTACAGGCTGAACGCGCACTCCTGCTTGAGTCGCACTTCGCGAGACAGCACGGTGCCTGCGTCGAGCGCTTCCTGGAGCTTCTCGTGGACCTCTTCGTCGGCCTCCTCGACTTGGTCTTGATTGGGTTCGCCGTCCAGATCCACGAAGCCCGTCGTCGCGATGGTGCCTGGTTTGCGGAACCGAGACAAGTAGATCATGCCGTCCTCGTACTCGCCACGCTGGCTGAACAGATCGCCGCCGTACGTCGCAAAAATCTGCTCTCTCTTGGGGCCGTTCACGATCGCCTGGCTCAGCTTGGCACCAGCCAAAATGGAGCGAGACCGTGGCGACTCGTTCACAGATCCCTGTACGAATGACGCTCTCCGCGGTGGAGCGAGCGGACCTGTCGGCATCGCTGTGCCGCTGCTTGGCATGGGCGACCCGTTCGTGTTGCTTGAAGACGCTACGCCTCCACCACTCGCAACTCCTCCATCGTCTCGATTTTCCTGCGGGATGATCTTGGTGTTGATGTGGCGATACAGCGTTCGCACCAAGTCTTCCTTGGTCGTATGAGTCTTCCAGAAGTTGCGTTGGCGGTGCAATTTCCAGTGCTTGACGAGTTCCTTCAGCTCCTCAAACCGGATCGGCGCGGCCGCCGGATCCCGCGTGCGTGGGAACAGATTGAAGCGCGTCAAGTACTCGCGCAGAACTTCGAGTTCCTTGTCGCGCTCGAGCTCTTCGAGCAGGTCGTTCGTGTGGCGCGCATTCTGCGAGAGACGGTGGCTCATGGCGTCACCCCACTCGAGCCGCGCAGAGACTGACGCTGGAAGAGAGAGAGAGAGAGAGAGAGAGAGGGAGAGAGAGAGCGAGTCCTTTTTGAGTGGCGACGCGAACGTACGAAGCGCAAGCCTTGGCTATTGGTGGGTCAGTCAGTCCGTTTCTGCCGCGTCTAATTTTACGCGGTTGGCGTAGCTTTTCGGCTCACCGACAATGTTGGTTATTGACCACCAGAGAGCCTCATCGCCGACGGAAGGTCTGCACCCACGCATCGATCACAGGCAGTCAACAAGAGACGGATCGCGATGGCGCTCAAGAGCTACCATCCAGAGACACTCAATGGTTTGTGAAGCACAGACACATTCAGAGGCAGCAAGATACAGAGTCTGACGCGACGCAACTCTGTAGACAACTGGTTTGAGGAGCGCGCCGAGCCGCTAAACGGTGTCCTTCCGAACGATGGCATGGTGCGTAGGAGTCCGTTCACGGATGGAGAGGGTTTTTGACAAGCCATGACGTTTTTCCTACAGAAAGAGTACTCGACCACCACGAAGGCCGAACTCACAGGCGCCAAACCACTCGTACCGGTGCGTGGGATTTAGAAAAGTACCGACATGTATACCAGTTTTGACTCACTTGTGTCTGGCGTCTCCAGCGCACTAATCCTCGAATGGTGAACGAGCGGAGTCTGGGCCAGGCATTGCTGCAGAGTGCTGGTGCCGACATCAGCCACGGGTTTCGGTCCTCGATACCGCGCCCAAATGCGGACCAAGAGCGACGATATCTGGAGACAACACACCGCGCGGCGTTTGGCACACCTTGCACCTCCACTGCCTTCCAACGCCAGGCATACCAATTGATCCCAGCAGGCGGAGAAGCCGGACGACCCACCGAGCGCGGAAAGTCGACGTCTGGAGCCATGGGCGAGGTCTACCGGACCAGCACTGAGCCACAGAAAGATACAGCGTCGCAGAGGTCGTGGCTCAACTCCCTTGACCCGATGATCGTGGTTAAGACCAAGAGTCCCCTATCGAACAATACCCCGCATGTCGCCCCTACCAACGACGCGCAGCCAACGCAACAATACTTTGGGCGGAAAAACAGTTCCATTACGAACGTGCCTCTCCTCCACCAAGGAGTATTCACTGATGATTAAGCTCGCCGCCGAGGTTTAACTCTGTGTTAAGCAAAGGCGGTAGCATTCCTACAGATACATCGATATTCGACCACCATCAGTATACAGTACTTTCCCAACAAAGTAGTGTCAAACGTACCAGGAACTCCTCGTCCGTCATCGCCTGGAGATCATCGTCGTCAATTGCACCCAAACGCTTGGATTGACCCTTTACCGACACCTCGGCATCCGCGGCGCTACCTTCCTCGGTCTCACACCATTCCCACTCGACGTCTTCGAGCTCTTCGTCGTCAGCTTCGCCGTTCATCTCCGCCTCCCAGCCCTGGTGGTCCACCTCGACCTCAAACTCGTCATTGTCTTTATTTTCGTCGTTGTACCGCTCGAGCTCCGCAAGGTAGGCGGCCTTGAACGCATCTTGGCGTTGCTCCTCAGTCATTTCGCTGTCCACCATATCCGCCATACTGTGTCTGGGGACCTCGACCGCTGCGACGGCCTCCTGATCAGCCAACAGCATCGCGTTCTGGTGCTTCGCTGCGAGGTGACCACTGATCGAACTTCCCTGCAAGAACTCGGGGAGAGCACGAGGCGCCTTCACTGGTCGACTCGCAGCGTCATCCTCCTTTTGCGAGCAATGGTCCAATGAGCTTTTGTGATCGACCCATAACATGAGATGGCTAAGGGCGTACCGGTTTCCGTTTGCGATCCATGAGGTACTCGTCTTCGCCTTGATCATTCCCCGCAATGTCGACGACAATTTCGCGTTCCTGCAACAACAAGTACAAGGTGAGTACGCGCGCTCTTGAAGAAGGTTTCCGGGCAGCAAGCGTTACCTGGCCGTATGGGTATAAATATGATTGCGTATTCTTCTCGTCCCCACCGCTCTTACCTCCGCCGGCTCCGCCTCCTCCGCCTCCGCCAGTGCCCCCCGCACGGCCTCCGTTTGCACCCTTCGCTTCGCGTGCGCTCTTGCCCCCTAGACCAGCGGCTCGATTCTCACTTGGCAGGTTGCTTCATCACATAAAACAATCTTTCTCAGTGCGTGCGGTTTCCCGACTGGATGGCGATTGCAGATGCCAACGTACGTGGGCAGTGTGTTGCCTTCGCGCATGTACGCGTTGATGCGGCTGAGGACCTCAAAAATACCATCGTGCATGCCCACTTGCTTGTTCATTTGGTCTTTGAGCTAGTACGAGGGGATGGAAACACAACCGCGTCAGTCAGCACTTCACAGTGGATACCCGTGCCGGTGGTCGCGTACCTTGCGCTGCAAGTTCTGGATCTTCGCGAGACGGTCATTGTTGTCACACTCGAGCAGCACTTCATTGCAGTGGCCGCAATGGAAATGGTGCTGGCCGGGCATGAGCAGCCGCTGCGCCTCGAGCGCCGTGTACTCGCGGCCACAGTCGGGGTTTTTGCACTGGTACGTCTGGCGCTCGATCTCCAGCTTCTCGCTTTCTTTCAGGTGTTCCTGCATGATGTAGAGGCGGTACTGTACGACTTCCACGAAGTATTTGTAGTCGATGTACCAGTACGACGTCGACGAGCTGCCTCCGACGCGCTTGTCGTTCAGCACCTCTCTGTGACAGACACGAGCTCCTTGGTTAGTTCCCCTCTGGCGTACCAAGACGCGCTGCCTCCACAAACGCACTCGCAGACGAGGTGGTCTTGATGGAGCTCGTTCATGATCTTGCGCAGCTGGCGCGTCTGCAGATTCACGGCGCTGCCCATCTCGTCGTCCTTGAGGAACTTTTCGCGGATTAACGCCTGGAGAACGACGACATGCTCGTCCGCGTAGAACGCGCTACAGCAAAGGGCCAGAAAGGACCAACGGGAGCCACGCGTTAATACAGTGGATACCTGGCTATACTACGGAGGCAGCAGCACAGCGCTCACCGCCCCACGAGGTTCACGAGCTTCTCCACGAGTCCGGCCATCGCTCTCGCGTCGTCGCTTGCGGCACGCAGGCGGTGAACAAAGAGGACTGAGTTTCAAAAAGCCGGAAAGCCCTCAATAACCGATTTTACGTTATTATCAGTCGGGTTGTACACCTGTTACGAACACATCCAATGCAGTGTTCATAACGGACCTGACCTACGTCAGCAGCTTCGCATGGACTTCCCCGAGGCCCTTGAAGTACTTGACGGTCTTGACGCGCAGCTCCATCGTGGCATCTTCGTCGCATACTATGTACATCAGTGAGGTCAATTAGCTCTCCAAATCACTTCACTCCTCCCACAGAGCAAGGAATGGCTGTCGCACCGATGCAGGCCTTGGCATGGAGCTGGATCATCGAAACGGTCCACATGTGGTTCACGCCCTCTTCCACCACTTTGTACAGCGCGTAGGACTTGGCGATGCCAGTGATGATGATCAACACCTCCCGCGCATCCATGACGGTGCCCACGCCCACAGTGAGCGCCATTTTCGGCACAAGCGCAATGTCGTTGTTGAAGAATCGCGAGTTGGCGATGATGGTGTCGTAGGCCTATACGCATTGCAATGGTGAGTCCGCCCGCCTGAGGGCTCTCACTTGGGACAACCAACAGCGTCACACACCAGCGTCTTCACGCGCGTACGCGACGAGAGCGACGAGCCTGGTTCGTTGAATGCGATGTGGCCGTCGGGGCCGATGCCACCCAAAAAGAGTTCGATACCACCGGCCGCTTGAATCTTCCGCTCGTACTGAGAAATGAACCCAACGACACTTAGCACTTTACCATCAGAGTTGAGTGGCGATTGCTGCAGCGCCGTACCTCTTCGCATTCCTTCTCCAGATCGGGCGCGTTTCCGTTGAGGATGTGGACATTCTCCCGCCTAGCCGCCCACCACACACGAGGAGTTACGCGAAGCTCCTCTGAACTCCACTGCAGTATTGACAGAGGACTCACTTGATGTTGATATGCTGGAAGAAGTTCTCCCACATGAACGAGTGGTAGCTCTCTGGGTGGTCTTCCGGCAGCGCCACGTACTCGTCCATATTGAAGGTCACCACATGCTCGAAGCTACATACATACTCCAGTCAACATGTCTC
>JAADVZ010000541.1:0-21097 GCA_023335925.1 Pythium phragmitis | reverse complement strand
CCCCCCCCCCCCCCCCCTCGACACGCTCACCAAGCTGCATGGCGTCGTCAAAGTCACCACGCGCCATGCTCCTTGATCGAACTGATGACAATCGGCAGCTCGATTTCATTCTCGTTTGCGTACTCAAGCACGCGCTCCATCTGATCCTCCCAGTCGCGCGACTCGCACTCTTCCAGCACCAACTGCAGCACGAACCGGTTACGTAGGATGGTGTCAGGTACGCGCTCCCACAAACCGAAGAACTGAGAGACCACGGCGTCAGCATCCAGGTGGTCGTCGTCCGTGGCGGTCACAAAGTGATGGGCCACGACGCGACGGAGTACTTGTGAACCTGCTTCAAAACGCCACGACTGCATGAGGAGGAGGACCTGCTCCACGTGGTCGCGTGACGGAGAACCCTTGAGCATATACCAGAGGGTGTTGCTGATGTTCTTGGCGTCCTGTTTTCTAGTCGATGCTGGTGCAGGCTTCTGCTCGTGCTCTTGTTCGATGCACTCGCGCATCATTGCGATGGCCGTGTCGTACTGGGCCTGCTGACATGCTGTGTGTATCGCCTGCTGGAATCGTCTCTGGAACGGCGCAATGCCGTGGGCACGATACGCCCCGAAAACCTCCAGTGCCTGCTCGTGCTGGCCCAGAAAGACAGCCGCGTGGACCATCAAACTCCACTCTTCCGGCCTGAGAACGAACCCGGCATCGTGGCGCATGCGTCGGTAGATGTGCATGGCGTGCTGCAGTCGCTCGAGCGTCTTTTTCCCATGCAGACACGCTTGAAGTGTCAGTGTGAACGACCGGAATGTGAACGTATAGAGCATCGAGCGATCGAGCGTCTGGTCCACAATGGTGCGCGCGAGGGGTGCGTCGCGTTCCGCCATGCAGGCATCCAATAGCGCGCGGATCGCCTTGCGACGAATCAAGTGCGGGAGCAGGTCAGCACCACCACGCCTCTCATACTGCTCAACCAGCTTGGCGTGTTCCTTCAAGTGGCCGAGTGCTTCCATGTACCACGGGTTCATGTCGTCGCCCAGTGCCGCGAGTTCCACGTCCGCTGGTGGCATGGGATCACTGGCCAGCGAAAGACGGTTCTCGGCCTCGTACTCCTCCAGAAACTGCGCGAACGCGAGGTAGTGGTCCGTGTAGAAGAGCGTCCCGAGGATCGTGCGCGCAATGCACCTCTCGCTCACCAGCAGCACGCGGTCTGGAGACACAAAGACGCCACGGGGTTCGCTACTGAACACGCTCGTGTCCTCCCGGGATTTCTTGGATCTCGACGGAAACGACTCGACCACTGTGTCGCGCTTGCCCTGCTCGATCAGCTCGCGTAGCTCCGAGGCTGACACCATGCGCACAGCCAGTGAGTCGTCGGGGATCGTGACGCGGGCCGAGTCGGCGTCTTTCGGCTGGAGACGCGACCCCACGGGCCGCAAGAACAGCTTCTTCGCTACGACCACGGGATCTCGTCGCAATAAGATTGACCACATGGTTGTGAGCTGCTTGGGCGTGCGCGCGAACCGCAGCGCGTACAAGAGATCGCCCAGACACCGATGAGCTCGTGCATCGTTGGCGTCGACGTGACCGCCTACAGGAGGGGTTTGCTCGGCTTGTGGTGGCTTGTTCACACTCGAAAGCGTACGCGCGTGGAGCGCACGCACGGGCGCATCGTGCGTGGGAGAGATCAGCGCCAGTGGACGGCGCAGCGTCGCGGACGAGCGCGCCGAAACGCGCCGCGCGACACACCACATGCGGGAACCACACAAAATGGGAGGTGGAATAGTGAATATACGGTATATGGATAACTTTAGGTATATACGGTATACATATTTAGGTACACATTTACCGTATATTCTGATGCTGCTCGTATCGAGTCGGAAGGTTGAACTAGCTTCTTGATTGTTTCTATCAGGGTCCTGTCGTCCTCCACAATGACTTCGCATTGAGATGACGAGTGTCCTTGGGGGTGATGACTTGGCGCATGAACTTTAGTATCGTCGCCTCTTCCATCTGCTCCTCGACGGCACCAACGCCTTCCTTTTCTTGGGTTTGTCCTTTCTTACGTATTCTGTGAGAAGATACTGTCCTTGAGCGTATCTCGTTTCGACGCTCGATTGCTCGACAAACTCATCCTACTGCTTGGCCTCCTAGTAATCTCCATTCGCAGAGATCACTGCTTGCTAGTAGAAACCCTGGCGATCCAGGAACACCGCGAAGAGAGTCCGCATGGGGGAAGGGTCCTTTTGGCGCCTGCCCACTTCTGCCATCGCATCCCGACCTCATTGAGGGTGAGCAGGAGGTGCCATCACGTTCCGTAGATTGAATTCTTTGCTCACCAATTCAATGAAATATACGCAAACCAAATCTTGAGAGACGAACGGGTGCCTTCCGCTGCGTGTCTTCACATCCACTACGAGTTGGGTCAGTCGACTACTTGTTCTTCTTCGATGGTCCCAAATTTACACGACCACAAACAGTTCTTGTCGGGGTGGAGCACACGGAGGAGGCTCGGGTGGTCGCACGCCGAGAGAGGCCGACAGTCAGCATTGCGTGCGATCACGATGAGCCGCAGTCGCTTCGCAGCGACGAGCGGTCTGAGATCGTGAATGTTCGTGCGGCTAATATCCAGGTTACGCAAGAACGGCAAGCAGCCCAGCACCTCCACATTGGCCATCGGCCGAGGGCATTTCGAGACAATGGTCAGTTCTCTGAGCTTGGACAAGCCGCGTAGCCCGCCCACGTCTGTGATGTTGCCTGCGATAATGAGCTTCCGAAGATTGACGAGCTTGTGGAGAAATGGGTAATCGTCGCGCCCGCCACCGAAGATCGACGTGTTGTTGAGCGTCAAGTGTTCTAACTGGGTCAGCGAGCCGATCGCCGACAGATCAGTATCTCTTGGGTCAGCACGCACAGACAGAGAGCGCAGTGAGCGATATGGCTTGATCCACTCGAATGATTTGAGATTCTGCTGGGCGATCAGGAACAGGTGCTTCACGTGGAGGAGCGGAGGGATATTGTCACTGTCGACCAAACACTCGAGTTGGAGACTCTCGAGTTGCCGCATTGTAGCGAGCACACTGAGAAGGGATTCTAGCTCAGCCTTCGCGAAAGTATCGTCTCGGACCAGGCACCGCTGGTCGACCGTGATGTTCGTCAACGCCGAAAAGCGCAGCAGAAAACGATAGTCTCGATGACCAGAGGACTGCGGCGTCGAGGGGATCTTGAGTCGGAGTTGTTTGAGCAGTGGTAGCACTGCCAGCAGTTCGGCGTTGCTGGCGATCGCGTGCTTAATCACTCGGAGCGTCGGAATCGTAGAGAGAACTGCCGCCGAGACCGCGCCGCGTCCATCATGGACGGTCTCCAGATGTGGCATGGCTTGCACAAGCTCATTGAGGTCACCATGCGCGACCATTCGGCCCTCATTGTCTGCCGAATCATCATTGCACCTTTCATGGAGAGCACCCACCGTGAGATGCTTGAGGTTCACGAGCGATTCCATGAAATCTCCTCGACTCGCGATCCCGGCCAAGCCAACGCGGAGTGTGTGGAGCTTGGTGAGCGCGCGCAGCGACGGCAACTGAATGTCATAGCCTCGCTTGCCCGCGACTTCTAAGCGGCGCAGCTCGGTCATGTGCTGGATCCATGTCATGTCCGATATATGCGCGCTACGATACAGAAACTCTTCCAGGTGCACGAGCGAAGCCAGCGGCAAAGCATCGACAACCTCGGTGCCAGACAGATTGAGGTAACGCAGGTGCGTCAATTTCGCGACGCTCGTGACGTGGTGAATTGCTGTGCTCGAGAGATCGAGCCTCGTGAGATGTGGTAGCGCGACTGAGAGCTTATCGCAAATCGACTCGACCGTGGATGGTGAGTGGTCGACCTCGGTTCGCACGCGCACGCTGTGGACGACGCCCGCCGCTACTGTTAGCAGATCCACGTGCCATGGCGTCGCGATCTGGACCCACTTGAATTGAGCTAGGCGCGCGGGATTTTTGTGATAGAGAGTCGTGAGCAAACGCCGTGCGCAGACGTCGTCTGTTGGCGGGAGGATGAGTGTCTCGGCTCTGGGCGGATTGAATGCGGCGCTGGTCGCTGCCGCGCGGCAGACACGAGCCAACACTTGGAACTCCT
Source organism: Pythium phragmitis (assembly GCA_023335925.1). NCBI lineage: Eukaryota > Oomycota > Peronosporomycetes > Pythiales > Pythiaceae > Pythium > Pythium phragmitis. Next base: position 16,972 of record JAADVZ010000541.1, on the reverse strand, counting down.
CGGGCTCGAGCAGCGTAGCGACGACCTGCAAGACGTCACGAGACAGCTGGAAGAGCGATGGTGGCGATGACATGGTCCACCACAGTCTATCTGGTGGAAGACTTCGAAGTGGCTAGAATATGTTCTTACAGAGGTTGGAGCTTCTCACTCCGGAGACCATAAAGATGGCAGTGAGTGATGGTCTTAGTGGCCACAGAAAGAACTTGTCTCGAGAGGCCCAACTTCTTTCGTTTTGGCCCCGTCGCTCTTGAGGCTCGGGTGCTGCAAACACCAAATTCGACTTTGCGTTCTCCATGAAGCGGCTGTCGGAGCTCGAGGTCGTCTTCGTCGACACTGTCCGTGCGCTTCGCCTCATGATGGACGATCTTCAGACCCAATCAATGAGCCCGGGTTGGCACCGGAACGTCGAATTGGAGGGCATCAAGTTGTCCCGCTACAGGGAGATCTGCATTGGTCAGTTTGCTGGCAAAGGCAGTCGAAGAGTGTACTTCGTCGACTTTGTCGCGATGAACCCGTTCACCGGAGACAGTCGACTGAAGGCAATGTTATCGAGCGAGAGTGTACTCAAGCTTCTGTTTGACCCGCGCAACGATGCTGACGCGCTGGCCTATCTCTACGGCGTTCCCTTGCGCGGCGTGCTATGCCTACAGCTCGCGGATTCAGCGCACCACAAATACAGGGGCTGGACTTGTCAGTTTGTTCGCGGGTTGGTAGCAGCGACCCAGTCGGTCCCTCTGTCTGCTTTTGACCGCCGAGACATGGAGCGTATCAAGCGCGCCGGCAGAGAACTGTTTGCTCCGGAGCTAGGCGGGTCGTTCGAGGTGTTCAAGGAGCGACCTCTTGACGCGCGGGTGCTTCAGTATTGTGCGGTGGACGTGTATTTTTTCGACGAAATGAAGGTCGCGCTGTACGATGGGCTGCCACCGCTTTCAAAGGTGTTGGTGAACCAGTTCTCCCACGCGCGAGTGAATGAGTGGGCGACCATAAGCGGGTACGTGGGCAGTGGTCGTGAGAGCGCAATGTGTCCGTTATAGCTACAAGTCAACGCCGGCCTCTAGTGAAGAAGGACTTCAATATGACTCAAACCTCTTACTCGTCTCCTAGAGCTGAAAATGATATCCACGGCTTCAACACCTTCATCTCTGATTCTTGACTATTTTTTAGAGTCGCGCGAAAAGAAGCAACAAGTTCACCGCGCTGTTTGCTGCACAGCGGATGTGGGGACGCATTCTGATTGGGTGACTGAGGCGGTAGAGGGATGAAAAACTTTTCGATATGAACCCAAAGTGGGTTCACCACATAGAAATCTACTCTATAGTAGATCTCATTATGTATGCGATCTCATAATGTACGCTCTTCTATTTGGGTGTATTTAGGCAAGGGTGTTTGGTACGTCTCCAGCCATCTGTGCCGTTACGTCACGTAGATCTCATAATATATGCTCTTGTATTCGGGGCAATATAGCCAGGAGTGGCCATACATTATGAGATCTACTTCTGAGTAGTTCTGGTCCTTTGCCTGCGACATGAGATCACCTGGTAATGTTATCAGCTGATATTTTAAAGCCTTTCGACCAATAGGAGGCCACAAAACTGAACCCAAATATTTTAGCACACTTCTACTTTTCGACCGCCACACGCTCTCGTCATATCGGCATTTGCCAACTGCTCAGCCCGACGCACGCCGACCCCTGCTTCCTCTTCTCTTGGCTCACTATGGACGCGCCTCCGGCACTGACGTACGCGGTGCTTGACGCGCTGCTCGCTCGCTATAAGCAGCTCTTTCCAATCGATATGGGTGTGCTTCCCTTGAATGCGTTTTCATTCCGCGAGCAGTTCCAGCAGTTATCCATTGAATACACGGTCGCGAGCAAACACGACCTGGTGCCATTACGCGAGGCGTTGGAGCTCTACGGGCTTCTGTTGTTTCTCCACCGCGAGACGACGAGCGACGTGCTGCTCTCCGACCACCGCCTGCGGCTCATCGTTTGTGCTCGCGACGAAGTCCGCCCTCGTATCAACCTACGGATCGTGTCAGCACGATTCAACCAACAGCGCCAAACCAATCCTCTAGCCGACTCAATCGAGCGAGCGAATGCTCTTTGGAAGGCCTTTATCGAATTGTTTGAGTACGACACGCCGCAACCGCCCCTGAGCGACCACTATTACGAGACACGACGCACGATGCTCGAGTTGTTTGGTGTCGACGAGGCATTTGTCACCAACGTTGGTGTGCGCGTGACGTTGGGTTGGAAATGGAGCGAAGAGATGGTGGACGTGATCAAGACGTTTCCGGCAAAGGAACTAAGGCGGCTCGAGCTCGTCTCGGCAGCAACCGCGATGCCGGCGGAGAATGGCCCACGTACGCGGCTGCTATTCACTGGAGTGAACGCCAGCATGAGCATCAAGACGACGGACTATGAGGAGACGGCACAACACGTTAGAAGCTGGGTGCTGGCGCCTGGTGCTATCAAGTCCCTGAGTGTCCAGGTGTCTTCCGACTGGACTGACGCCGATGCTGCTTCATTTGTTGCGCTGCTCAACCAAGGCCACGTGGACAAGATGAAGCTCAAGGTTTCAACCGCCCACGCACTCCGCCTCGCATTGTATATCGGCGCGCAAGTCCAGACAGTGAGCGACATGACACTTAAGATCAAGGTGGCTGACGACTGGGGGCTAGATGATGTATTGCCGCAATGCAACTCGACCCGAACGACCACTCCATCCAGTTTGAGAACGTTTCATATCTACGTCACGGAGGTGCCGTCGATGGCAATGTTTGTGGACACGATGATGCGCTTTCTCGGCCGCGATTATGCACCAGTAAGGACCGTGATGCTGCAGAGCGGAGAGCTTCAGCTTCACACGTGTGTGAATGAACCAAAACTCGACGACCTCTCGCAGCTCACACGGCTTCTCACAGAAGTCGGCTCCCAAGTAAAGGTGCTGCACATCAACTCGTTTGCGTCGTCCGAGTATTTCAATGAGGACACGTACGCTAAAGCACCCGAGGCGTTCCAGCTCGCCCCGATTATCCTGGCGTGCCCCAAGCTGCGACTTCTCAGCATCCAAGGTGCCGTGTTCGACGAGCTCCCACAGCTGTATGAGAAAGGCCTCACCGAGCTGCTAACACTTCAAGTCCAGTATGCACCCGTGGCGTCCGTCTTGGCAGTGGCAAAGGCATTGGGCCAAAGGGACTCTCAATGCGCGATGAAGTTGGTCGAGTTTGCGACCCGCGTTGCAGCGGATGACGTGTTCGAAGCCTTCATCCAGGCGCTCGACAACAACAAGAGACTCGAGTACCTTCGCCTTGGCCGTCGTGCGCGTGGCGACGACTTCGCCGCTCGTCTCAGTTTACACCATCAGACGAAGCTCGCGCCCGGAGGCTCGGCCTTCGCCAAGATTCTGGACGCGATGGTCGCTGTCGGGAATCCCCGGGCCACGTTTGCAAGAGAATGCATGGACGACGAGGCCCTAGAAGCGGTCGCTGAGTTTGTCGGATCTACGCTGCACCGCCAAATTCAGTTCCGCTGAGAACCCTCCCGACCAGCAGTTACGATTTCGATAGATAGACCCGAATGCAGAGGATTTGCCTTCAACCTGTTGGTTTATTAGATCCGATGTCGGTGACTGGGTGATAAGCACTCTCTCTGCATTACGGCAAACGCTCAGCACTGCCGTCTCGCAACCCCTTCCACGCTTTTTTTTCGTTATCCTTTTTTGCTATGGTTGTTGTTCAAAGTACGGACCACCGATTCGGCCATCAGTACCCCCTGTACCACGGAGATTGTGAGCGCCTCAAGGCGCTGCCCAATCAGTTCCATTAGGAGCAGGATTGCGTCGAGACCAGCGATTTCGTTGCTGTTGTACTTGATCGTCAACGAGCCAAGACTGTGGGTCCCTTCCGTAGCTTCTCTGGCGATCTCTTGCAACGCACAGCATCCACGGCGCACAAGTCGATGTACTCGCCGTAGGGCAAGATCAAATGCCTGACTGAAGTTCGCGATGAAGATGCAAACACTGCTCGCGTGAGCCATTGCCACTTGGACGTCCGATCGGCTCTCGACCCGGTGGTAAACACGTTCCACAATCGGAGAGTCTCAACATTTCTCGCTGATTCCAGTGCTGTACACTCCGCACGGAACCAGGCAAGATCGGCGAAGATAATCACAAGCAACTCCACACAAAAGAGAGGTGAGTCGACGCCGACGATTTGTGCCCCAGTCGCTATTTGCTCCGTTGCGTTGAGCAGCACCACCAGTGGATGGCCACTGTCGACAGAGTCTTCCTGGTGGTTGGTGTCGGCCTGCGTGTGAGGCCGGCAAAGATAAACCCTCGGGAAGTGAACGCGAACATCGAGCGCGTGGAGCTGTTGTGCAATGCCAACAGTCATCTCATGCGCGGGCACTTCGAGTTGCAACGCATCCAGCAATAATGCTGCACATATTTCAAGCGGCTTATGCGTAAACGTGCCACTGAGCTGGTCACGGATCGCTTTCACCACCGTGATGATCTTGGACACAGTCGCTGGGAAAGTGGCCTTGCGGTTGACGAATTTGAAGGTCAGCCTAAGCAGGATCGCTGGCAACGAGCTCAGCAGCGTATCGACTGCGTAGGCTTCAATCAGACTCCGCTTGGCGGCGACTTCCGCGTCAGTCAGCCGCACGTGGGCGTCCAGCAGCGTCTCCCATGGTGGCGAGATCATGTCTCCAGCGAGCTGCTGGGGGTCGACACAAACGACCACCGTCAGCGGCGCCGCGCACCCAGTTGGCGCGGTTGATGCAAACCGCTCCGATATGTTGTCATTAACGAGTTCGCCATAGCACGCCACCAGGCACCATTGTTGAGGAGCCACAGCGTGTGGAGCAGATCGAGAGCGACGCGGCATTGGCGCTGTGTGTCGGCAGTGCTGTCATCTGGAGGCGTGAATATCAGTGCTCCGCACACACGCTGGCGACGGCAGTGAATGTATTTCTCGTGGATTTTGATGTGCCCTCACAGAACAGCGAGCAACGCGCGAGCGGCGTGCCACGGTTCTTGCGGCTCCATGGAGCCGACTACTACCGGTATATTGCAGTACTGTAGCCATGTCCTTAAAACGCGGTTGTGAGCAGCTCATGTCACTATCTGGCTCAGAACCACCAAGAAAAACTGGGAGCATGGATGTCTCTCTGGCCGAAGTATCCCGCGTCGCGCACTACCACCCGCTGCGTCCAGAGGAGCCGCTGGAGGTGCTTACACTCGATCTCTGCACGAGTCATGGGCCGGCTCGCGTGCGCGATGCTGTGGAGAACCTCGCGTTGCTGCATTCGACTGGTCCGCGAGGCGCCTTCCACAGCGCCATGACTGCGTTGAGCCCGTGGCGCAACAGTTATTTGTACGCGAAAGGACTCTCGCGCGACGCGTTCCCCTTGATTGCTATCGAAGTCACATCCACGCCGGCAATTGCAGCGGCTGAATCGTTCTTCTCAGCACGGAAGACGGACTCTCTGCCCGCTCATCGACTCGGTCTCTTCCTGCGTGTGATTTTGGACGACGAAGCAACGGACGACGAGTACAACACGCTGTCGCGCGTCTCAGCCATCCTCGACCGGCTCAACAGCGACCATTCAAGATTCGAACTCACAGCTGTGGAAATTGGGTTTGACGCAGATCGTATGGGGGACCGCGAATTAGAGATGGCCAGCCATGTGCTCGCGCTCGCGCTCCACGAGATCAAGCCAACGCCGGCATTCAAGGTCGATATCGGAATGATCGGAAGCTCAGCACCAAGACAAGCATCTCTCGGTGTGTGGGGCAGGCTGTTCCAGACAATGTGTTGCGTTGGCGCAGACCGCGAAGAAATCACCGAAGCGGGTAACGAGCTGGGCGTGAGTTTTGCGGAGCGCGCAGATCGGCGCGTGGTCGCAGCCTTTTGGTCGGCACTTGCTTTCAGTTCCAGAATCTCTCGTCTGACCTTACGATCACCAGATGAGCCGCTTCAAAGCGTGCAGGCGAAGTACATGGCGCTGGCACTGCTGAGTCCCATCAGTCAAGTGAAGCACCTCCAGTGGTTCAACACCATGCTCAGAGCAAGTGAAGTGGACACAATGCTTCAAGTTCAAGACGCTTCGTCGCTTGTGGAACTCTCGAGCGAGTTGTGGGTGAGCACTTGGGCTTCACCGTCCCAGTTCCGATTGACGGATATGAACGAATCGATTGTCAGACGTTTTGGCTGGGTGCTCCACGACTCGGGCAATGGCGACTCGATCGATGTCTTCGTGCCGGGATTCGGACAGTGCAGCGTGGCGCGAGAGGAGTGGGCAAAGGAAACCAACAGTCACCTACCATTGCTTCCCTCCGGCCTGTTCCGAGCTTCAAGCCTCACGCGATTCGAGTCTGCCGTGCAACTCAACGAGCCGACAGCCCATATTCAAGTCGGTCGCTTTCTCAGCCTCTTGGGAGCATCGCTGCAATTCATTACGCTGCTGTCCGGCAAAGATCGATGCCCGCTGGACGCGGTCTTGGCGATCTTCGAGTCGTGCCCCCAGCTACGCGAACTCACGGTCGACGAACTGCAGCTTGCGTCTCGATTGATCGAAGTGGACCCAGAACGGCTTGTGAGTACCCACTTGGTCAAATTGAAACTGCAATTCTTGAACGCGCCAACTCCACCAACACCACCGCCCAGGGAGTTTACCGAGGCATTTTTCGCGGCTGTGATCCCGGTCATCGGACACCACATTGAGTACCTCGAAGTTCGCAAGCAGCGCGGTATTATTCCGTTCGCACGCGCCTTCGAGGCGATCGCTCAGTCGTGCACGAGTTTGTACCATCTCAAGCTCGAGCTCCTCGATGTCGGCACGCTTGATCCGCTGATTAAGGTCTATCGAGACGGGATGAGTCGCGTGTCGTCACTGTATTTGCAGAAGTGCCCCGTCGAGAGTGCTAGCCTCGTTCGCTTTGCGACATTCTTGTCTGACCGCTCATGCGCTGGTTCGACTAGGCTCGGCGTTTTCCATGTCACTCACTTCGCCGACAACTTGGCGGACTCGGGCCAGCTGCGTGGACTCGACGTGGTGTCCATCAAGGCTATACTCGCAATGCTCGAGCAGAACCAGTCGCTCACTGAGTTGTACCTTGGTGTGGCGGACACGGTCGTTGGCCAACTTGGACTGGAACCGCTTCGGCCGTTCAAGCGGCGATTCGACGTGTACGACGAGCAAGAAATCCCGGTCGCGAGTGAATCGTATCCAGTGGAATCCACGGTCGCATTTGTGGACGCGCTCCAACGGAAGCGACTCCCGTACACGCAAGAGACGATTCGAATTATCACGGCGTTTGCAGCCCAACGTATCCGACGGTCTGTAAGGTATGATGTCGTAAACGGATATCTGTAAATCCTAATGCATTGTTGAGTTCGATTGTTGGAGAACTGCTGCCTCAAGCCGATCTAGAACGGGCTCTTTGCTCTTTCGCGGCCTTTGCCAACGTAGCCAGCCTTCGTCCACTCGTTCACCCGATCACTTGAGGCCCTGGTTACCTTTGTCTTCCAATGCGCTCGCAACGTGTCGTACAGCGCGGTCTTCATCTCACCAAAGAAGAACACATCCACGGCGCAGTACTTGCGCATGCTCGCGTCCAGCGGACGTTCCTTGAACACCTCGTACGTCCCACCAAGCTCAGGGCAAAAGAGTGCTTTGCCGACACGCTTGATTCGCTCCATCTCAGAGCGGTCGTGGTTCGACATTTGCACCGACTGCATCGCTGGTGCCAATCCTCGGACAAAACGACAGCGCCATCCCTTCGCTATACGATGGGCCACGTCTGCGACCTGCAGACACAACACACCGCGCAATTGGACGTTGTAGAGCGATCCGAGTGCGTCAGCATCGTTGCGCGGGTCAAATAGCAGCTTGAGCACACTCTCACTCGAGAGCATGGACTTCAATCGAGGCTCTTCCACGAATGGGTCCATCGCGACGAAATCCACGATATACACCACGCGACTTCCTTTGCCAGCAAACTGACCAATGCATATCTCTCCGTGGCGGCATAGATCAATGCCCTCCAAGTCGACGTTTAGGTGCCAGTCCGGGGTGGTCGATTGATCTTCGAGGTCGTCCAACATGAGGTGAAGCTCACACGCGCTGTCGACAAACACGATCTCGAGTTCAGACAGAGATTTCATGGAGACACGTGAAGGAGATGACAGGTGCGGAGTATGGGCGAGCTGGTGAATTGGACAGTGTGATCCTGTAATGGAGGACGCGGCAAGGCTTGCAGAGCAAGCTCCAAGGAGACTAACTCTTGGCCACTGCGGTTCTCTCGAGACACTTCTCTCACTTCCAGTTCAGAAGCTTCGTCTATTCCCTCACGGTTGCAGCCTTCTCTCATCATGGACAAGGCTCGTCTGTTCTCTCACGTCTCTCTCCTATCATGGAATGCCAGTTGACTGGTGGATAATGCAAGTGGACAACAACGCATGGAAAGTGTTCTGTATAAAGAAGCGGGCAGGTAGAAAGTTTACTAATAGTTGATATCCATCAATCAAGATATGACTTCCTTCAATGCGAGCGACAAACACGTCAAGTATTCATCCGTGACCAACCTTTCGATTCGATCATTTCACAGTGCAAATGCCGTAAGGCCATCGTGGGTCAGCGCTCTGGATAAGCTGTCGTGTGGAGCCGTATGTCTACGACGCTCCGATCGACCGGAGTACCCATGGATCACAGAAGGCGAAGATCTGACGCACCACGAATGTGTCGAGCGCAGGCCTGTACAATATTTGCGAGGCGTCTCGTAAGCTGTGGAGAACGCTCAAAAACGCGATTCGGCGCGCCTATTCTTCGCTGCTCCGACGCACGCTTGCAGCTGCCGGAATGATCGAACCTGCCGCATGGGTGAGACGCTGACACTGCAAAATCTTCTTGACGAAATCGTCGTGCTCTTCGAGATTCACGTGCACTGTTTCCAATGTTTGGTTGACGAACAGAGCTTCTGCGAGAGACTCCACGTCAAGAGCGCTGAGCTGAAACGCCACTGGTGCATCCTGGTCCAAAGATTTTGTGATTTTGAGGTGACGTAAGTGCCGAGTGAGCGGTTGCTCTGCATAGCCGAGGTCGATGATGAACTTGTGGAAGCTCTCTCGGTCATCCAGGCGAAGTTCACAGAGTTTAATTGACTCCAGTGTTGGGGACAAGTCGAGGAACACGTACATTGATTCCAAATGGACGTGAACCAGTGAGAGCGTCCGCAGGGTCGAAAACGTCTCCAGAATGGCAGACACGTGATCAGTCGAAATGGATGGAGTACTGCTGTCCTGGTTGTGGATCGAGAGTTCCGATCTCTACAGTGGGTGTCCAACTAACAAACCATCCCCGCGCCATTGCGGGCAATCCACTCGCTTCGTCTCTCGATCGAACAAGAGGGCTGGGTTTCGCAGGTCCACGTTGTCAGCAACCACCTTTTCGCATTGCACCTATATGGAGATCGCACGGCATCCCCGAACAAGATCCAACTGAACGCAGTACTGAGGGCTTGTCCTCAGCTACGGATGCTCGAGTTGGTTGGCGTTACTGTCGACTCACTCGACACGTTGATCGATGGGTACGCCTCCGGATCCTGCATAATTCGCTCATTGTCGCTTCAGCGCGTTGAAGTCGGACAGGCAGACTCAGTCTCACGTCTTCCGCTCCTCTTGAAGGACATGAGCTCGCGGGTCGCACAGACATTTTTCGAGTTCGCTTGGGTCCCGAGCGTCGGAGATGTGCCGACTGGGATTATGGATCTCTTCGTTGACGTTGTCAACAACAATCCACGACTGAGGCATCTCGAGCTGAAGAACAGTCCGACAACGACCGCGGCCAAGAGTCTAATGCGGCATCACTTTGAGCCGCTGCTGGCCTATGACAACGCATTTGTCGGTCTTGTCCACTACGCGGGCCTAGGTGCTCCCGCGGCAGCAATTAAAAGACTCAGCGACGACGTTGTAGTACTCATTTTCAGTTTCGCAGGCATTCGTGCGTGGCGCTCCGTTCGCATTCACGACAGTACTCAGTATTAATACGTATAAAGTGGTAAATCTACACGAAACATTATACATTGATGCAACTCTACGTCTAAAAGTCAAGGTACACGCGCCGAGAGACACGCTCCGCCGCAAAGGCAAACACGAGTCGTACCACATCCTCATCCACACAGTTTCGGTGGAACTCGCTGGTCTCGGATTGCTTGGGCAGCGTCGCACTTAGAAAGGCAAGCTTTTGGGTGAGCTTTAGTGGTTCGGCGAGCACTTCTCGGTCGTGGGACTGGATCGCCGCGAGCATTGTGGTCGGAATGTCGTCGCTCATGGACACTTCCACATCACGGATCACTCTATTGTTCTTCAACGCATGCTTCATGATGGTGGCGTGGGATGCATCGAAAGCCAAGTGAACAGCGGCGTTGTTTTCGGTTTTGACATGGAGTTTACGCAGCGTCTTGGCCAGCGGCGTGGTTGGGTCCGAGAGCTTGGACAGAAAGGCAGTGACGCTCTGCTTATCTTGTACCATGACTGAGTTGAGCGAAAGCTCGCGCAGCGGTACGTTCTTGGTCGCAAAGATCTCCATGGTTTCGACTTGTGCTGATGAGAGCGAGAGCTTTACGAGTTGAGGGCACTCGCGCACGATCCCATCTACCGTCCGATTCGACGTCATTGCGTGAGACTCGCTGTGGAGTGTGACGGCGGTCACGTTAGCTCCAACAGCTCGGATAAATGCCTGAACAGCCTCGGGTGAGGACTCGTTGAGCCACAGCATGAGCTTCTTGATCCGTGTCGGCCGCACAGCAGAAACGGCATCTTCAATCAGCGCGGCATCTTCGTCGAGCAGTTCGATCCGCGGACTCAGAACGAGCGACGACACTTGTGCCAAAGCATTCTCATCCACGAGGCAAGCAAACAATTCGCTCCACAGTGTCTTGCGGCTGGCAGGAGAACGTGTCATCGCGAGCAATGGGCCAAACGACAAACTCGTTACACACCGTGCTCCACGAATACCACGGAAGAGAGTCTCAATGAGCTTGTGGTGGCTCGTCTCATCCAACTCCAGAGACTGCGCTGGCTCGCCAAACGCTACATGGCCCACTTCGACGGTCATCTCGGATGTGCGGGCTCCGAGCGCATCGAGAAACGCCGACAGCTCGACCGCTGTAGACGCCAGTGCTCGTGGGTTGATCCCGACACGACTGCAAACCACTGGAATACCCAACGTCTTCATCACCGACACGGCTTCTGCACTCTCTCTTCTGATCGCAATGTCGTTCAGCTCGATATGGATGCTGGTAACCTGCACGGGAAGCCAGACGTCCGCCTGCGCTTGGTTCACAGCACCGTCATCCACCTTCCCCACGGCGTCGTCGAGCAGGAGGATAAACGACACAAGGTGCTCGATGTAATCGTCCTCCACCTCGTCTTCAAACCCGTCGTCCATCGAAACAATGTTCACGCGACACTTGATCGGCTTGTACGGCATTTCGTTGCCCGAAAACAGCTCGTTGCGCGCCGACGCAAACGCGTCCGACCGTGAGCAGCTGCCGCCGGCAAACAGCGACGGCGCGATGGTCTCCACGAGGACGTGACCGGGCGTTCCGTAGAACGTCAACACAAACTCAACCTCGCGATTCGCTGCAGAAGACACTGGTGCTGCACGGAAAGAACCGCGTTTACAGTCGTCCACGTCTTCCTCTCCCTCGGGCTCAGCGAAGTCGTGGTAGCAAAGTCCAGCGACGGCGTCCTCCACGCTCGCGACATCCACCAGCGCCGCGAGATGCAGCATCTCGAGTGCTTCGCGTAGTGCACCGATCTCATCATGGCTGACGTACGCAATCGTTGGTAGCACAAACTCGATCGTGACAAGCTGCGGCGACGACGAGCTCAGTTTCGCGTGGCCAAATTTGGCCAACGTGTCAACCCATTGCTCGAGCACAGCGCCGACTGAGAGCGCGCGCGGCTTCATGGCGACGAGGAGATAGTCTGAGAGTGCGACGGCGCTGCAGGAGGAGGGTGGCACAGCAAATAGCGAATAGGGAAGTGCAAGCAGCCATGGCACAAGCGCCTTTGGTGGTCAGTTGATTTTGAGGCAGAGTGTCGGTCGTTGATTGTCGAGGCAGAGGCAGTTGAATCACTCCATTGGTTGAAATAGGGAGTAGACATCTTTTTCCAATCCTGTGCCATGAGGCCAGGTGGCTGCACGGGCAAGTTGCCGACACATCTGCCATTCGGCAAAGGATGCAACTGCACGCATCTCTTCCGCTGGGTGAACGGAGGAAGGACTCCCTGTGTGTCTGTCAGTTTCGAGGTCGCCAGTGAACATGAAGTGCACTTCTCCCCTCCTCGACTTGAGCCGCAGCTTGCTCACCACAAGCAGGTTATCTGCAACTGAGACACTGTAGTTCACTACTGTATATGAATCGCGACGATTTATTCTCCCGTGCAGTGGGCTGTGGACACTCACACAAAGGCTGGACAGGTACCGAAGAAGAGCAACTCAAGCTCAAATCGATCCCTTTTTATGTCCAATCCAGAAACAAGATACATCGTCGGCTCAGATGATCTCAGACTCTGAATGTCTGAGTCTGAGGAAGTGAGCCTGACCATTCCACTTGTGCATTTGGAGAGAATCGACCGACGCCGATGGAGTCGCCCGCGTCGTCGTCGGCCAGTTCGCTTGGCTCGACGCCTCCACCGCTCGAGCCCGTCGTGGAAGCTGACATGAGTCTCGCAGCGCGCATCTCTACGTGGCTTTGGTGCTTCTCTTCTTGCTCGATGCAGTGGACGCGCCTCGCCACGCACAACATGAGCCTCGGTGTTGTCGTCGAGCTGCACGCGGAGATCACCGAGATGGTGCTGGACGAAGACGACGAGTTTGAGCATTTTCTCCAGCTGCGGGAGGCAATCGATCTTGTCCAGCTGGCGCTCTCCGTTGAACCAATGGCACTCAGCAAGTTGCTTCGAGGGAATCGTTACTGGTTTGATACCGCCTCGAAGGACAAGGACGCCATCGACTCGATTGTCGCCCACGGCGCGCGCACCGAACTGCGCTTGCGATTTGACTTCCAGAGTATTAAGACAAGACTCTTGACACCGCAGCTCGCTACGCATTTCATCCACCGCCTCGGACAGACGCTGTCGACGAATAACGAGTTCCAAGTATTGCGGCGCGAACTGGTGGAGCGTCTGCGCGGTGATGACGCCGCTATGGAACGCGTTGGACGGCTGAGCATACCCATTACGATGTACATTGACTCAGACGAGCTGGAGACGATGAGTTTGCTGGATGCCGACGATTTCTTCGTGCACTTGGCGTCCTTCTCCAAGGAAGTCAAAGCGAACCAGCACTCAACGCCCGTCACGCAATGGGCGATCGACACGCGGCACGTGCCGCTCGTGCTGGAGAACATCAAATTGACCCTACAGCGGTTTTGTATCACGCACCGCGTTGCCCAGGCCGCCAAGACCTTTACCAGTGCCGGCGTGCCCGTGCAACTGGCCAGCCTAAACCTCGACCCTCGTCTCATCTCCTGTGCGAATCAAGACCTCTACGCTTTTGTAGCGACACTGACTCAAGGTGCCACCGACCTGAGAATTGACACGGGCATGGATCTCAATGAAGACTTTTCGGAAGCGATCGATGAGGACGACCAAGACCGCCGTGACACGATCCGTGTGATTCTTGATGCCGTGTCAAAAGTCGAGCATCTTCGAGAACTCAACTTGAGCGGTGTCCTCGCGCTGTGTTTTGCACAACTGAATCGGCACGAAGTATGGCGTGGTCTCTTCCGGCAGGTTCTCTTGCGCGCAGTGCCACCAGAGACTATCGTGATCGACGAACGAGCCAGCCTCGGTGAAGGGGATCGCGAGAGTGTTCGGGAAGAGGCAGCCCACTGGCGACAGAACCATCCGGGTGACAAGCTGTTCATCAAAAATTTACACTTGCGAATGCTTGCCAACGAGGTCGATGACGTGGAAGAGATTCTACTCGCGGTGGACGACGTAGAGTCCATCGAGGTGACGAACCGTTCTGGGCCAAATTTGACAGCACGCATCGTTTCCCGTCTTCTCACCTATCCGAGCTTGAAGAAATTGACACTAGGACGACTGACGTTGCCAAGCATGGACATCTTTGACCCGACGTCGTCAGTCGAAACCAATGCCATTCTCGAGGAACTCATCCTCGAAGACTTAATCCTCGAAGATGTCTCCAGCATGCCTCGCTTTTTGGACAAACTGCGATCGGATTCGGACAACCCAAGCGTGTTGGCCAACTCGCTGCGTCGTTTCTGCCTGATACAATGCACCGTCGGATGGGGCGAATGCTACGTGGCCGACCAGGCGGCTCTTGAGTCGCTCGCGCAAGTGCTGGCAACCAATAAAGTTTTGTCTGAGGCACGGATGGCGGTAGATCACTCGGAGGAGTTTGTCGCGGAGTGCATCAAACCCATCGAGAAACACAACAACACCCCTCTACCTGCTCCCACCAAGACTCGCCAGTCCGAGATTGCAAAGGCGCGCAATCTTTCGTTTTTGAGTGTGATTCGAGAAGGTGTTGACGCCACCGCAAGTGCGAAAACCCAACTGGATGCAGCTGCCGTGAGTCGCATCTTCGAGTTCGCTGCCCCGCATCAGTTGCGCAAGGCGGAATTGCAACCATGGGAATCGTTTTAACACTGTGAATTGAGGCAGTGCAATCCATGACTCTGATTTTCACCGCCAAAAGACTTATATAACCCTGAGTAAGGAAACGCATTATTTATCTTTGAACACAGTGCGCGCACAACAGTAAATGCTGGAGGAAATTCAACTGCCACGCGAGAGAGAAAACACCTGTAATCACACGGGTGCTTGGAGAGTGCAGCATCAGCGCTTAGACCGAGCCGCCCCAGCCGCGGACGATACCATCGTACGAGACCTTGCGCACAACCGCAGTGTTGGTACCACCAGGCTGATGCATCGGAAGCGGCGCGTCGTTACGAATCCACGACCACTGGTCCGAAAAGTCCCACACCGTCACACCGAGGCAACCTGGTAGCTCCTTGCACGCCGCGATTGTATTCTGGTAGTCGGTCTCTTGCTGACGCTGGATCGCCTCACTGGGGTTCGGCGATCCGACCTTGATGTCGAGCTCCGTGATCGCCACATCCAGGCCAAGGTCCGTGAAGCGCTTCATGTTGGCGACCTGGTCAGCCACCGAAGCCACCTGGCCAGCCGTCAAGTGAGCCTGGAAACCCACACCGTCGATCTCAATGCCCTGGTTCTTGAGGAACTTGACAATGTTATTGAGTGCGCCGGTGGACTTGGCGTTGATACGGTCCGTGTTATAGTCGTTGTAGAAGAGCTTAGTGCTGAGACCGAGCTGCTTCTTGACTGCCGAAGCGGTCTGGAACGCCACCTTGATGTACTCAGTGCCCGTCTTCTGGTACCAGAAGCTGTTACGGTACGCTCCGTTCTCTTCCAGCGCTTCGTTCAGCACATCCCAGTGCGCGCACGAGTCGCCGTAATGCGTCATGACCTTGGTGATGTGGTTCTTGAGCGCAGCCAATAGTTCATCTTTGCCAAGGTTGTGGACCCACTGAGGTGTCTGTTGGTACCACACGAGCGTGTGACAGCGGACCTTGGCACCGACCTTCTTAGCTTCAGCGACTAGTTGGTCACCGCCACCAAACTGGAAGTTGTTCTGAGATGGCTCGGTGGCATCCCACTTCATGGCATTGCCAGGCGTGAAGAATCCCCAGTCGGCTGCGTTATCGAATTCCTTCTTCCACTGGACATCAAACAGTTGCGCCGTGGCAGTTCCCATGTACTTGCCCGAGACCTTGGCTAGGTCGTTCAGACCCTGGGTACCCTTGTACGTCGACGGGAGGAATTGGCCGTTGGTGAGGCCCAAGACGCTGGCGGTGGCGGCGAGGATAGCAATCACACGC
Source organism: Pythium phragmitis (assembly GCA_023335925.1). Classification (NCBI taxonomy): domain Eukaryota; phylum Oomycota; class Peronosporomycetes; order Pythiales; family Pythiaceae; genus Pythium; species Pythium phragmitis. The sequence continues at coordinate 1,031 of JAADVZ010000541.1, read as the reverse complement.
ATAGTTTTCTTGGTTTGTTGCTTGAAGAGCTTGAGTGTTGTAAGGCAAAAGCCAAAGTGACCTCTCGGGTGTGGAGTGTCTAGGGTCTCTTTCTTGCCTCGACAAGAGAGGCTGCTGATAAAATGAACAAGAGATGTTGCTCTTCAATCAAGTGACTCTCTGGTCCAGACGGCAAGTTGTTGTCTCGTGGCTCCCCGAGGTCTTGCCTCACTGTCACTCATGCAGCGTGCGGCAAACGCATCTGTCATGCGAGATCCGCGAGAAACTCACCTTGAGTTTCTCGAAGAGCTGTTGAGTCTCAACAGCTCTTCGATTTGCAGAAGATGTGCAGAACACAATTTGTGTACTGTCTCAAAAGAGACTGATTGGACAAAGCCGGGACGAAATTCAATCTGGACTTGAAGAAATGCACTTTCGAGAGCCAGGGCACCAGATATCATTCCATTCCATGAGGACGTTATCCATGGGTGTGGACCAACCAACGAGTCATTTGTGTGGGCTCCAAGCCCGCACAACTCAGCGACGAAGCCTTTCTCAAGATCACGCCATGTACTTCGCGGGGTCGTGGGGTGATCATGTGGAAGACTTGTGCGTTTTCTTCGCGAAATCAGAGACACAAGTATTCAAGCGCATCGCATCCACATGTGGAGGGACGTGCCCGCTCGATCCGAAGTCCACAAATCCCAAGGGAGGCCATAGAGCGCTGCTGTTGGGATAGACAGTATATGTCTTCCCACCGTGCTCCTTTTGAGACAAGTATGGGTTTGGAAATGCTCGGATTCGATAGTTCCAGTGTACTACGAGCACAGCCACTGTACTGTAAGAGTCCGACGTTGTTGGAGGCAAGAGTTCGTCGTCACCAAAATCCAAGGATCCCCTTTTATGTGTTGGCCTCTGCCCGTGGCTGGTCGACACTGTCGACCGCCGCGCTCGCCTTCCTTATCTTCTTAGGGCGCCCGCCCCCTCTGAAGCTACTAGGCACATTAATTGCGCGTAATAGACTTCAGACTCATCATCATCCTTTTATGTGT